>APFE031219535.1:202158-260007 GCA_000404065.3 Pinus taeda
GAATATGGTGGGTCTTCGATCCAACATTAGAGTCTATGAAATAATGATTAACATTTCTTTTGTTCTCATCATGAGTTTCCTTTACTACCCTTTCACCATTAGTAAGCATTTCTTGTAAAAACTTTGTCAAATATGTCTTCAAATTTGTCTTCAAATCTTCCATGCCTGTCTTCAAATCATCCATCTTAACTTCCACGTCAATCATCTTAGTTTCTACGCATTTATTTAAACAATTCATCTTAGCTTCTACGCCTTTCTTTAAACCATCCATCTTAACTTCTACATCTTTCTTTAAACCATCCATCTTAGATTCTGTTGCTTTTTGTGCAAGTGACACTTGTTGCACTTGGTTTCGTAATTTTGATATATCATGTGGCATTTCTCCCTCTTATTCATGAGTAATGCTAAATCTTTCAAGTTGCTTACTAGGTGTTTGCATTTTCTTTCCTTGGGGCATCAATTACTGATAATAATGCTTTACTATGCCCTTTGAATTCCTTCAAACTAATTTTTCAAACCAAGCTTATTAAAAAATTTGAAAACAATTACACACCTTTTTTCAGTTTGTAGGAGCTTGATATTGAATCTGATGTATCTCTGTAATTTTGAATCATCCAATTCTAAAGTTTCGACTTGTGGTAGCCCTCTACATCCTCTTTCCAAAGCCACCAGTCTGATCCAAATTGGATTCTCCAGGGAAGAGTTATGCCAAATTTCCCACAGTGACCTGATTGTAGACTAGTTCAGTGGAGCGAACTTGTACGACATGCCACGAGTCACTGTTTCGACCTTTGGTTCTAAAAAATATATACAAGAAACTACAGTCCATCCTCTTTGTGTGTCTTCTGATGAAATTTAAATCCGATGCTTAGAGAAAAAGTTATGGCGATTTTCCCCATGTCACCTATTTGGAATGTAATTCAGGACTTTGCAAAAAGACCAACTTCCTCAGATCATATATCCACAAATATAGTGAGAAAATATCTAAAATTTGGACCCGAGGTTCAGTGTGATTTCATCTCAAATGGGTTTTTTTTTTAGCTTCTAAAACATCGTAGAAAAAAGTTATAGTGAAAATTCCATGATGACCTATTTGGAGCAGCGAAATCTTAGAATCCAAAGCTCTGATACCAAATGTTATGAAACCAACTCACAAAAAGAAAGAAAAGATAGTTGAACACCTTAGAATTTAGCCTCTTTGACGGGCAACCTCCTTTACATTACACAAATGAACAATTCTTGGACAATTCAAATGACAAAACCTCCTTTCTATATATAGGAGTCTAAGGAGTCACAATATAACCCAGCCGACCTTACAATAATAATATAAAGCCACAAAAATAACAATAGAGGGATTCTATGGGGCACAGTAATAACAATATGGGGACAATAGGGGCACAACAATATTAATAAGGGATACAAATACAATAGTAATGGGGTAGTCATTAGTATTATATGGACCTAACAGGTTGGGAGTGTCCATCCCTCATCCAATCATGGGATAGTGAAGTTGATCATCTTTATCCGGAATCACACTTATTAGATGTTCTCTCTCGTAATCAACTCCTTTGTCTTTTTGCAAAATTTTCACATCAAATCTGCCCACTCATCACACCAGCAATCTCCCTATGTGATGACAACCACACAACCTATCTCGCAAATAAACTTACTTTCATTTCGCCACACCCTAACCGGTTTCACACATTCACATTGATGACATCCTTTGTACATTTTTGTAATGACCATGATGCTTGCGCACTTTTTCACCAGTTGCAGGTGGGTGTTCTATCATGCCTAGCACACAACGAATTTGGTTCCTTCATTTAGAGCGATCGTACAATTGTTCGAAAGGTTTCTTTGTTCATGTCAAACTGGGAATTCGACATCTCCGCCAACTGGTCTGATTTCTCTGCTATCTTGGGTGGCTTTCATGTAGTTTATCATTTTCCCAACAATGCATCCAATGACGGTTTCTTTGCACACTATGATCTTCACCATGTAACATATTTCTTCTTAGACTTCTGTCGAGCAACTGAGGCACTTCGGCCTGCACTGATGGCTATGGAAGGCTCTCATAGTCTTGACATGACTAATGAGAATGACCAGATATATCTATCCATATTAGATTCCCATCGTGATCCCCTCTCTCGAATCAGGAATTTGTCTACTCAAAGATCACAAATATTTCAGAACAACCATCCCGAATTTTATGATCCAATCGCTGAATTGTTGGAACAATCTTACTTGGTGAGTCATGTTGTAGGTAACAAGCTTCAGTCCTTCCTCACACTCACTGAGAAACTTGGTGCAGAACAACACACACTCGCAAGAGGCCTTTGAGGTTTTTTGAAAAATAGTAGTCACGGAAGAGGTAAGCTTGTGCGTTGGATGGTTGTGACACATTCTTCTGCCCACAGGCGAGACTTTCTCTCTCGTGTGCAAGTTTTTCAAGTTTTTTCATTTTCTATTGCACACTATTTTGTATCTGTTTTAATCGCTCGTATCTTTGTGACTGTAGGTTGGGTATTCCTATGGTGGCTTCATTGGAAATTTCATTTCACGTAACCCCGATCATTTCACGTAGGAGTAGGGGTAGTGTTTTGTTCTTCTCTTGTCTTTGCTTTTTGGTTTGCATGATTGTTTTCTTGCTGACTTGGTTGCTTTACTTGCTTGTTTTTGTTTTCACTTTGTTTTCTTTTCTTACTATTTTTTTTTACACTTGTTTTGTTTGTTTGGTATATTACTATTTTTGTTTCCAGAAATAAGTGCTGCCAACTACCATGTTCTAGCTTTCGAATAGAGTCTGTGGTTGAAATTTGAAGAGACTTGTGACACTGTAGCACTTGGCTATTATTGTGTCTGTGTTCTCTGTGCTTGGTTATAACCTTTGGCCGATGAAGTCTTGATGGAAAATACAAACCATCTACAAGGGAAGTTTTGGTCCAACCATGAACGTGTGTCCACACTGGGAAGCCACATGCCTCTACTCAACCTTCTACTAAGTATGTTCAAGCTCATCCAACTAGTAGAAACAGAGAAGGGGAAAATCTAAATGAGAAAACCTATGTCAGAGGTCATACATGCTTCTCTGAGGGGACAACCTCTTCTGCTCTCAATAATGTTGCGGGTGAGAACACCCTAGGGTCTTGGGTTGAAAACCCCAATAGAGCAGAGGGCAAAAAACAGTAAGAAATGCTTAGAAAAACAATCTAAATGCTTATTCTACTGAACTGGGAAGAAGTGTCCTTACCTGGAGGTCCTACACTTGGGTAGATCCCGTAGGGTGCAAACCCTCTGCTTCTCCTGATTCCTTTGAAACCTATAAATTATTCAAGAAAATCATATAAAACAGTAGAAATGGAAAGCATATCCATGATATATACGTTAGATCATATAAATGAATGAACAATTGCACATTAATAAAATATTTATAAACAAATCAAAACATAGATCAATGCATAAACACGATTAATATTAGGAACAAAACAACATTTCTTTATTGACATAAGCTATAAGAAAGGTGGAAAAATACAACCCGAGTCTTCCTCCAGCTCCAAGCGGAACCATCCTCCAGATCCATCCTTTCCCGACCTCAACAATCTTCCTCCATCATCATACACAAGGATATCACAAGAGGGATGAAGGATATCTCAAAAGAGGAAATAAGGGTTTCCTAAAGATTTGGGGAGTGCAGGAGGCACAAGGATTTCATCAGACTCGATCAAGGATCAATCGATTATAATATCAACATCTCATTTCTTCACCCTTAAAGCCTTCCCATGGAGGTTTATTTATACTTCTCCAAATTAGTTTTTTCAGTTGGGAAATAGTTGGGCCATGGTTATAGGAGACGAGTAACAGGTAAAACCCATAAAATCCACCTAAAATTAAGGAAATTTATTATGCTAACCCATGTACGTGAGTTGGGTATATGCTAACCCATGTGTACATGCTTTTATCACAGGGTAAAGTAGCGTATATGAAATAAAACATAGTTTTTAAGATTTTGGACCAAGTCTGGAAAGGAAGGGTTTCCCTAGGCCATAATCAGAGCATCAGATCTACCAATAGTGGTAAATGCTGCTATAACATATGCCCCCTAATATATGAGGTCAGAAGGGGTACATGATGGCCGAAATGTATTAAGTGTATAGAAGGAATCATGCTGAGACCGAGGAGGATTTCACCAGAATTCAGCTAACCAAGCCAGTGAAAGAGATCAGAAAGAAATTGTTGTATAAGGTGGGCATGTGCATGCTCAAAGATAGTAAAGCATGTCTACATGTCAAGTAAAAAATTGGATCCAATATGCATACAAGTATAAAGGAACTGAAAATACGTAATGGATCATCCAATCATATCCAAAAAAGTACATGTTTGAATATCACATATAAAGAACTGATCAATGATGTTGAAGTATGAAGCTAATCACTAAAGTCATAAAGCTAATCCAAAAAGTACCAAGTCAAATGGTAGAATAAATGTACTACACTACAACTTGGGTGCCAACATATAGGATGTCACTGTAAGGAACTTCAACATATAAGGTGGATGGTGTCAACTAGTAGAAATGGGAGCAACTGACAAGTGAACGAAGAAATAAAGAATTGATCAATGATGTTGAAGTATGAAGCTGATCACTAAAGTCATAAAGTTGATCCAAAAAGTACCACGTCAAATGGTGGAATAAATGGTACTACAACTTGGGTGCCAACATATAGGATGTCACTGTAAGGAACTGTAACATATAAGGTGGAATGTGTCAACTAGCAGAAACAGGAGCAACTGACAAGTGAACAAAGAAATGTTGATGCAAACCCGAGGTCTTCACTAACAATCGTGGTACATTTCTACATAATGGCAATAAATGATCTAAAGTCAACCATGTGAGAAATCATTTGATTACTAGTCATTGATGTATACCATTAACAAACGCGAGACTGCTCACTGATAATGATGATGAAAGCCAAGGTACTCAGTACAATCTAACAAGTGAGAATAAATGAGTTGTAGTCGAACACTTGGAAGAATCTATCAATCAGGAGACAATGATTTTTTCCCACTATTGATAGCGAAGGAGTCTACCACTGATGAATGCAAACCCTAAGGTACTGCCAAATGGACTCAATATATCTTTCCCAGAGAAATGAGCTAAGGTCGATGGGAAAAGATTCGTTAGAAGGAAGGCATCAAGGCATCCTTCATCAATCTAGCGCGAGTGTAACCCATAGGCCAATAATGTGGAAGAAATCAGATGAATAAAGATGTAGTAACCCAACCGAAGCACATTTATGGCGTACACAAGATGTGGCTAGCGCACGATAGAAACCCTTTGAACCAACCAATAATGAAAGTTGTCACAAAGGCAAGGAATCCACCAATAGGGTTAAATGGAAACCAAGCCACTAGACAAATCCCAATGTGTGATAATGAAAGCTAATTTTGAACACAAGAGAAACCACTTAGTCAAAGACCCATGATACTGATCGATGTTGAGCACAAGGTGACTTATCAATAATGAAAATAGGGCCAAGGTGCGGCTCTAGATCTTTAATCAGAGAAATTTGTCGTAGTTGATTAGAGAAAGACCCGCCATCAAGAAGTCAATGGAGACCTTCTCAAACCAGCATGAGCAAAGGACCAAATAGCTAATTTGATAATGAACATGACTCTAACAACTAGGGATGGTCGTCTGGAAAATAGGTGAAGAGACACCACAGAGAGGTTGACTCAGGTTTACTTCCCTTGAACAAAAGTACAACTCAACTGTGACTACATGACAACATATGATAACTTTGTATAAGTTTGTCATGCAGGAGGCATAAGCAAACTCTCCATATGATTGGAAGAGATAACCAATCAGAGGAGTAATGACTCGATAAAAAGGTTAAGGCTTTCCTAAGTCAAACTAAAGCCCATCCCAGTGGAGGAAAGACTTATTTTTTGAGTGCTTTGTTCATAGTCTCCAAAATATCCTGTAAAAACAACCCATTCCTTACACTCCATGCCCAAAGGTCAAAAATTCCATACGATAAAATTCAACTTTAGAAAAAATAATTTTCATTTTTTAACCTATATAAGGACTTTTGGACCACATTTTTTTCATTTGTGTTTTGAGAAAGGAGTTGTGAGAAAAACTAAAACAAACTTCCTCTATCAAATTCAATAGTTCAAATTGCTTCAAATATTAAAGGTAACCATTTAATCATGCTTTTTATCAGATTTTTCATAATTTTGACTGTAATAAATTATGTTACAAAAATTTAATCTGCTTACATGCGGGTTGGATATAGGTACCCTGCATATATGAAGGCCCTACACATGATTGTGTAAAAAGTGAACCTGCGTGTGCCTGAGTAAAAAAACTCAAACTTTGATTTAATAATTTGAAACATCCTTTTTGGCAAGATGACAATTACCTGGCGCGAAAGGGAGCACAGTGCCATTGATAACCAAGTGATGGAGGATCAAAACACCTTATATGCTTTGAGAGGTTGTGGTTTGTTAAAATTCTTCAAAATGCCAAACATGAAGGTGAATACTTGATTGCTTGAGCTGCTAATTCATTATTGGAGTGCAAAAGATGATGCATTTGTGATTGATCAGATGCCCTTGAGGATCGATATAGAAGACATTTATTTCATTACAGTCTTTCTCAAAGGGGAGAGAGAGTGCACTTGACTAGTAGGACAAGAGGTTGTCTTAGTGTAGAAGGCTATGTCCACATACACTGTCCTGGCAACCCCGAAAAGGTTGGAAGTCAGATTCCAATCAAGTATGTAGAGAGTTTATCATTGAAAATCCTACTATTTACCATAGCCTAGGTAAACAGTTCTACTATTCTACATCAGGCTTCACGAGTGTCCATGAGCCTAGCAATGGATTGCCTCACTATTGTCTTTGATTGGTGTACACCTCTACTCGGAAACATGAAGAAGCAACTCACTTCCATCCAGAAGGGTCAGATGAAGAATTTTGAATACAACACTACCTTATGCTCATTCTTTTTTTAGAGAGTACTTGGGCTTCGTCCCATGGAATTATCTACCATCAATAGCCCGAGAGATCCATGGATAGGCATATGGGTTGACTTGATGAAATCCCTAGGGGGCAGTGAAGTCCCTAGGATGAATTTCAATGACAATTTTTTCCTTTGGTGGGATCAACATGTCATTGCAGTCGAAGACTACTCGTATGCAGGAATGGATTTCCGAGGAGATTCGGATCTAGTATTGCCACCAGACGTAGCATGGGATGCCATAGGTATAAATGATGATATTTTAATTTTTTAATTTTAATATTTTTTGGATTTTTAATATAAATGAATTAAAAAACTTTTTGATGAGACAAGCCACTTACAAAATTTATTGATCATGTTTCAGATGTGGGACTAGTGAGACCTGATGGGCTTTCTTGACATAGGCATTGTGGAAGAGATGTCGAAGGGGATGCAGCTAAGACTAAGAGAGTCCTCCATGCAGTCCATAGGAACATGGTGAGATTGACTCACCAAGTACCCATGGTGGCCATAGAGGACTCACCAGAGGAGATGCAGTGGTGTGTGGTGGGAGTACCATGGGACTGGGTGTGGCTATTTCAGTGTGTGGCTAATGTCGTTGTTTTCTTTTAAGTTTCTCATCCTAAGTAGGAAATTTAGGTAGATAATTAGATATTTTGTGATTAGGCATGATGATGGGCATAAGCCCAAATTTTGTAGGGAATTTTGTCCCGATTTTTGTATATTATTTTGGACACAAACACTCTATTTATATAGACACAATTTTATGATGATCATATATACAAATGATACTTCAATTATTTTTTATGTTTTAATGTGATGAATGATTTATATGCCAATGCAATCTCAGAAATTGGCGATACAAATAGGGATCTCGTACACGATAGGTGATATTCAGTTGAGATACCACTAGTTGTGAATCCAAATAAACTACTAACAAATCAATATCAAGATATATCGCTTCAGATAGTAAATGAATAACAATAGTATATTCAGCAATATTATTTGAAGCAGGACTAATACATACTCCTCTCAAAACCATAAATTGGCAAGATGGATAATAAATCACCCAAGCCATGGAAGCAAGGTTCCGGGTGTGTCTACTGGCACCATCAGTGAATCCTAGATATATCAAATCATCCATCAATACCTACCAAAGCATATCAAAAATATCAACATCGCTAAAACTGATAGATAGATATGTACAATCATACAATATATACAAACAAGTAAATGCTTGGTCGAAGCCTAAGCAAATTACTTCTTAAGGTAGAGCCCATTTCTGGGCTCCACCAACTTGTTTCTTTCAAATTCAATCATTTCATAAGCCCCCTTTTTAAAAATTCGCTTGACAATAAAGGGACCGTACCATATAGACTTAAAATTTCCTTCCCCTAAGGCATATTTTTCCTGATTGTAGCCCAAGACAAGGTTGCCTTCAGAAAAATTTCTAGGACAAACGACTTTATCGTATTAAGTTTTTACCCTCTTTTTATGGGCTTCATTTATTGTGGTAGTGTCTCGATGTTGCTCATCAAGATGCCCCAAATGAACGAGGTGTTATTCAAGACTAGAAGTCTCAGAAGAAGTTCAACAACCAATTTAAGGGAAGGAATTTCACATTCTACAAGAAAAATAGATTCCAACCCGTAAACCAGTTGAAAGGGAGTAAAACTAGCGGCAATCTTAACTGATGTTCAATATTCCCAAAGTGTCGGATATAACTTGATGGGACAATTAGATCTAGATTTCTTAATCATCCTTTAAAGGATGATTTTAAGGGATTTGTTCACAGCTTTAACTTTCCCATTGGCCTGAGGATAATACGAAGATTAGTGTTCCTGCCTGAAACCCAACTTGAGAGCCAATTTAGACATCAGTTCATTTTGGAAATGACTGCCATGGTTAGTGAAAATATCTTTAGGAATATTGAACCAGGAAATAACTTGATTGAAGAGAAACAAGGTCATTATTTCGCTGTCATTCTTGAAAGTAGGCATGGCCTCAGCTCACTTAGTAAAGTATTCTACGACCACAATGATATAATTGTGATTTCTTGTTGAATACAGATTACAAGTAGTAAAATCAATGGCCCACTTTGTGAAAGGACTGACGGTGATCATAGGGAAAAATAAAGCTAGATGTGTGCACATTTTCTGAGTATAGACCTGACAAGGATGACATCTCTTGACCGCCTCAATACAATCTTTGAATATCGAAGGCCAAAAGTAGCCTGCTCGCAATTTTTTTTGGGTTGTAACAAGCCCAGATAGATCACCACCACAAGCTCCATTGGGCAATCATTAAACATTGACTTAGACTCTTCCAAGGCTAAATAACGTCTAAGTATTGAATCAATCCTGTGATGATATAAGGTGTCACCTATAATAACATTATTCTTAGTGAGGTGACGCAATTGTCTATGCTCATCCTTTGAAAAAATAGGCAGAAACTTCGAAGTCTGGATATATATAATGATATCTCCATACCAAGGATCTTGAGAAGAACTAAGAAATAGATGTTCATCAGGAAAATTTTGCTCGTGAATGATTTCTTCCTCACAAGGCAGCTCTGATATTAACTCTGAAAATACTAAAGATTTCTTAGATTTAGCCGACATGAATTCGATATCTAATTCTTGTATAATGACAATCCATCTATTATATTTTCCCCTAATCACTTTCCTACTGAGAACAAACTTAAATGGATTGATAATTGCTAAGGTGAACGTTTTTTGAAGCAGAATATAATGTTGAAGTCACTGGACAACATGGACAGCCGCCAAAGCTAATTTCTAGATGGTAGAATAGCGCAGTTCAAGACCTACCAAGCCTTGGCTCAAATAGTAGATTACATGCTCACATAAGGCATCATCTTCCTGAACTAGAACCACACCAATTGTTGATTTTGTTGCAGTGAGATACAAGAGGAAATCTCTACTATAATCAGGTGGACTCAAAAAAGGAGTAGAGGTTAACACCTTTTTAAAAGTATCAAAAGATCGTTGGCGAAATCATCCCATAAAAATGGTACCCCTTTCTTCAGAAAACACATAAATCCTTTCGTGATCTTGACATAATTGGCTATAAATATCCTCAAGAAGTTTGATTTTCCTTGGAGACACTAAAGTTGACGTATGGACGACAGGGGAGGCAACTGAAGTATTGCCTCAACCTTGAAGGGATCTACACGAATCCCCTTTGTTGACATGATGAATCCCAAAAACCGACCGGATGTGATTATGAAACACACTTATTCGGATTCAACCGGATTTTATAAAAACGTCATCGCTCAAAAATCAACCGAAGATGTTTAGAATGACCAATTCTATTTCAATAATGAGAAGATAAATCATCCAGATATGCTTTTATAATGTGCTTGATGTCATGAAAAGTGTAAGACATGGCCTGCTGAAAAGTAGCTCCAACATTTTTGAGGCCAAAATGCATCTTCTTTTAAACAAATGTACCCCAGAGGCAAATAAAAGTTGTCGTGTGTTGATCTTTTGGACGGATAGTAATTTGATTATAACCAGAGAATTCGTCCATAAATGAAAAAATCTCATTACCCGCACATTCATCAATGATTTGATCAATAAAGGACATGGGGTAATTTTTAGGACAAGCCTTATTTAGTTCCCTAAAGTCAATACATACTCGAATTGTTCCTTTCTTTTTGTCTACATGGAATAGATTAGAGACCCATTCAATTAAAGGAACATGGTATATGAAACCCTCCTTAAGAAGCTTTTCAACTTCAGCTTTGATAGCTGCTACTTTTCTAGGATTGATTGGTCAAAGTTTTTGACAAATAAGTTTAGCATTTTCGTACGTCTTGATCTCATGCTAGGCTATAGATGGATCTATTCTATGCATTTCCTCATAATACCAAGCGAAAAAATCACGAAACTCTTTGAAGAGATCGGTATAAGTTTGAATTTCTTCAGGGGATTTGTCAGCTCTAATGAAGACATTTTCAATGATGTTGGGATTCCTAGAGATGTTTAGCGGTACAGTTTGTGAGATAACAGACATGTTATCTTTGACAGAAAACTGTGTTGGGGCCAAAGGGTTTAAAACTGCATGAACATCCCTAGTAGCAGGACTGGACAAACATGACTCAACTTCTTCCAAATGAGGGAGTAATAATGAACAATGATGAAAATCATCCCAAGGTCTATCAACACTCATCATTGCTTCTAGAATTTCTCCTTCAGATGGTAAGTTAGTATGTAAGAAATCCTGAGCAAAAGTCAAATCGAGGGTCTAGGCCGGAGCCACATCTCCATATAGCTCCTCTGGTGAAAAAGGAGTAGGATCGGAGTCTATAGAGTTAACAATAGACTGATGAGAAATTTCTACTGCAGACATAGGACATGCCATTCCACCTACCTTCCCTTCATCTAATGTGGTGGTAGATGAGGGTAAATTCCAAGAGTCCAAAAAATAATGAGTTCTAAAGAACTCTCTTCGCGAAGGCCCCTTGGAGGATGAAATAGCATTAATTCTAGCTATAGGAGAAGGAAGATCAAAGGTACCCATTAAGGAAGAGTACATTCCAACTCCTAAATTATCTATAGGCTGTTTTGGATTTTCCATTAAAGGAATAGTAGACTTAGAAGATGTGTGGGAGTCACCCAGAGAATAATCCATTTGATCAACCTTTATAATTCTCCCTTCATGAGGAAAACAAAGGATGCAAAATAATGATGATACAATGGCATCCATCTCATAAATCCAATTCTTGCCTAAAAGGAGGTTGTAATCCAGATTCGCATCGACTATTTCTACTTCAATATTTACCACCTTTCCCCCAACATAGATGGGAAAGGCTAGAATAATCCTGTGCAAACTATGAGAATGACCATCAAATGTTGTCAACAAAGTTTGTGAAGGAACAACTTGAGCTGATCCAATAGCCTTCCAACATGACATGGACATTACACATGTGGAAGCTCCCTCATCGATAAAAATTTGAAAGTTATTGGTCTTTCGATATGTATACTTTATCTGGAAAGCCATATGACGCGGGAGTCTCTTCTTGATGTTTGACATATCAAAAGTAATCACAAGAGAATTTTCTGGATCAACTACTATGATCGTAGTGAGTAATGAACTCCTTTGTGTGGGGCACGACTAGAGTACCTCTAATGCCGACATAACACAAGGACTCGGAGCCAGATCTTCTACAATCGATTAGTTCTAGGCTACCCTAGCATTAGGGTAAATGGTCGAGCATTTTGTGGAGTCTTTCAACATCCAAGTTATAGACTCAATAGAGAGCCTCTCAATATGGAGTGGCTTTGAAACATCAAAAACAGACTTAGGCTTAGATGACTCTGATTCACCATAATTACATGATCATGTGGCAATGTCGATATGTGAACTCATCATGTAGACATTTAATCTATTATCCCCTTCTTGGTTGCCCCTGTAGGGGTACCAATACTAGAGCTTGTGCCAACAAGTAATTGCTTCCCTTGGGGAAAACGGTTAGTGAGGACAGCTTGGGAGCTAGAAGCCCCCTGCTGAACTAATAAGAGTTGAGCATCTTGGATCTTAGGGAAAAGATGAGTCAAATGATCTCCATTACATAACTTGCATGTAAATTTTACTTTTTTCTTAGACTCCTTTCTACCCCCTCTGCATCATTGTCGGATTTGTTTGCATTGCCCTTCCCATCCTTGTTATTTTTCCTACCTTGACCTTTCTTATTCCCATGAGATTGTTTGTTTCCTTTGGGGTTATAAGTTTAGACGAAATTTATAGATGTAGATTGAGAAGGCATAGGTGTTGACAGTGATGCCTGCATAGAAGAAGTAGTTTGTAAAGAAAACTGCTGCAATTGATTCAGCAGGTTAGCCGTGTTAGCATTGATCAATTTTACTAGCTTGTTGGCGTGGTGGCTTGGATTCGGCTTGGCTATATCAACCTTGAACCTAGGAGCATCCAGATTTTTTTTTTGAAGAACCCCATATTGAGAATATATAAGTTCTAACTATTGGGCCCTAAAAATAGCATGTTCTTCAATGAACACACTGGAGAGTGACACATCCTTATAGATCTCGGGTTGTAGAAACTTAAGAAACCTTTTGAGAAGAAATTCTTGTGGAGTATCGGCTTTAATGAGCCTCTTCCTTCTCCTCCATTCCTGGATGTGATCCGAAATGTGGGTTTCTTTATTCTGGTGAAAATTAGCCAAAAGCTAAGTTCTAGCATCATAGGGGACATGCAACTAAAAATGGCTCAAAAATATTGTAGACAAATCTCTGAAAGAAGCGAAGGTGCCCCTGGAAGTTCAATGTATCACTTAGCTACATTTCTAGTTAGGGTATGTTGGAATAATCTCAACCTTATTGAATCATCTATGAGGGAGTTTGACGAACACCATAAGTGGAAAGTGGTTACATGGTCACTCAAATCTTCACCAGTCTTCCCTTCAAATTTAGGTATATCTGAGGGAAGTTTGGTTGGGACTGGAGGCCAAACCAGGTTATATCTAATTGGATCATTAGTCAATTTAGGAATATCTAAAAAGTTTAACATTGCTAAGAAAGGTAGTCGCAGAGGACCCTGAGGATTACACCTAGTGTGAGCGGAATTCCCAATGTTCTGAAAAGAATGCCCTGGATTTGTGAAGGAACGAGGTTGCCTAAAGTAACTTGTAGACCCAAATGAACCATAAGAAGATCCTTGTGGTCTAGAAAAAATTAGAGTTTGACCAACTCTTGCCGAAAACAATTCCGTAGCCCGTAAAATTGCCCCCTAGAGAGGTGTTAAAGGGTGATGAGCCCTTAGTAAGGGTTCCAAGCATGAGCGTAAGGAGAAAAGTTCTAGAATGAACTGACAGAAGAATTCAGAATATTCTCTTGTTGGCCAAAGTAAGATTGATTCTCGGCTCTAAGTCCACTAACTGTAGGGTTTGTACAACCTTGAAAATGATTATAACTTTGACCCATAGAGGGAAAAATTATTGATCCTAAATATGGGTTGGAATGTGGTATATGACCACTCCCTAAAGGAAAACCTTGAAAAGAAGCTGATCCACTTTCCATGGAAGTCATGGATGTGGAGGACGTTAATGGAATACTTAATGAAACCAAAGGAATAATGCTGGTCGGCATTCCAAAAGGGAAAAAGCCAATTCCAGAGGCAAAATCATGAGTAGCCCCACTCGAAGATGGAATGGAAGTAGAGCCAAATATAGTAGTGCTAGGAGTAACAGAAGGTATGGAAATCATTACTCCTCCTTGTATGGATACAATATTTTGCATACTAGTGGCACTCATGGTGGACGCCATGCTGCCAGTAGTGGTGATTGAAGGAAAAGATTGAAATAAACCTAGGCTTGAAGGCTTGTTGGTTAGAGTCCCGAAGTATAATAAAACGTTTGGGTGATTGGGAGGAAGAGGAGAATTAGGAGCCAAAATAGGCTCTTGAATCTCTTCGACCTCAATAACATCTTCTGACTGGAAGAGGACTCTAGAAAGAACTGGAGTGTTCCTCTCCAACTCTCTACTTGTAACAGGTCTATCTTGTGAATCAATAACTTCAACCAGAGGATCAATATCCAATGCGTCTGCTGCCACTGATTGAAAATCACTGACATAATTTCTCCGACACCTTTGAGGAGAAGGCTCAGGACTTGCAGGTGAAAGCCCATGAAGTATCCTAGACCGACGAATTGGTCGATCAACCACTTTGAATTATTTTTAAGAAATCTAATTAAAGACTCAAAAAAGTTGTAAAGATAGGCAAACTAGGAGCAAAGAGAACTCTCTAAAAATCCCTAAAGATGCAATCAATCAAACTAATTTCAAGTATTTCTACTCTGAGTGATAAGGACCAAACACAAAAATACAAGAAAGTGAAAATCAAGGACCTTTTGAAAATAGTCTGGGGTAATGACGACTCAGGCCTATTAGCGAAGGTATTAGAAGTAGTTATGTTGACCTCCAAAAAACAACCTTTGCTAGTGCAAGCACCCAAGCTTCGCAAGGGAAACCTTTAGAAGTACTGAAGAATGTGATGCAACTTCTGCCTCAGGTTCCATGGGATTCCCCTCTGCAGCCACCTATGAGATCCCTAGGAAGGGAAACTATGGGCACCAACTCGTATGAAAAGTCGGGTGGAACAGTCGTGAGGCGGGATCCAACAAGTAGGAGAGGGGTTATCTCTCTTCCTTGTCTTCACTCTCCCTCGTGCTTAACTCCTAGTCATGAAGCTTTCTCGGTCTTTCTAAAAATATTGGATTTCACTCATTATTCAACTTCTATGTTTGATAATTTGAGCTGTCTTGGAGAGTTAACTCTCCACTCACCTATTCCAAGGCCCTAATGAACCTAAACTTGTTGGTATTTGTTGATGACAAAAATAAAAAGTTCTAGTTCATTTTATTAAATCGCTTGATTTTATAGGGTTGTTCTCTAAGTCAAGGGTATTATGAGAGTGAAATTGATGATGTTTGGGACACAAAAGAAATTAATAGAAAGTTAACTATATGCATGCAGTTATTTTCTTTCGATGAAGAAGTATTTCTACTTGGGTTCTACGAAGAAACTTATATAAGAAAAATAATTTTTTCTTTCTTTTTAGAAACACTTCACACCCACTCAAAATCTAAAAAGTCTAAGAATGCTTATGATGCAAACTAACCTAATGCAAATTTAAATGACGATGAAAGATCCTAAAAAACACTCATACTATAAGCAAATGTGATTCTTTATAGGGTCAATATGCGAACTTGATAACGAAGATGGAAATTTTTTTAAAAACAAATTTCCCTCAAAAAGAAAGAAAAACAAATTGAAAAAGATCACAATTGCTCAACAAAAACAAAACAAAAGAAAACAAAAGCCAAAATATTGGAAAAAGAAAAGAAAAACAATGTTTTTGTGTTTTTCTTTTAAGGAAACCAAAGAAACTTTTGAGGTCACAAAAAGAACTACTACATTCGAAAGATCAAAAAGAATCACAAGGAGTCCTTATACCTTGAAAATTATAAAACTCATTAATAAATGAAACTTGAAACAGGAAGGACTACAAACTCACACAAAATGATTCGAACAATAGTAAAAGACTTCAGCAAATTGACAAAATGTCAAGAAAGAAAAATTTTCAAAATTTCCAAAGAGACACTCAGAAAGCACGAAAAGCAACAAGGCCAATCATAACGAAAAGCGAAGAAAGACAACTTTAAATATGGGTTACAAATGAAATCGAAATCAATTTCTTGTTCTAGGAAACTAGAACATCCAAGAACTTCAAACAGAAGCCTTGAACCCAAGACACAAACCAAAATGTTGCTCAAAAATCAATCCTAGGCCAACTAGGCTTTTCAAGGAGAAGGAGATTTGGAAAAGAAAGCTTGCAAGAGAACAGAGTTCTTCAGATAGAGGATGACCAGAAAATAGAAGAATTCACCAGGCAACAGACCTAACTAGGCAAAAAGATTTGAAAAAGCAATTCAAAAAATTGTATACGCGATTGTGTAAAGACATAGAGGCATGCACACATGTTTCTAACATAAGAAACTCATGTATACACGAGTCTGTTTGAGGAAAATTGCATGTATACATGACTTTACTTCGGGAAAAGAGCGTATACAAGGCTCAATTAAGAAAAACAAAAAATCAAGGCCTGATCCAGAAGATCAGACTCGCTGCCTGGGAATCCAATAAGTCAACTAACACTGTAAAATCAAGCCATCAAGAAAACACACCCTGATCGAGAACAAACAACCCACACTAGGAATAACAAGAATGTTATCCCCAACAGAGTCGCCAATTCTGTTGCGGATGGGAAGACCCCAAGGTCTTGGGTTCAAAACCCCAACAGAGTAGAGGGAAAATAGTAGTAAGAAATGCTCAGACAAACAATCTAAATTCTTATTCTACTAAACTGGGAAGAAGTGTCCTTACCTAGAGGTCCTATGTTTGGGTAGATCCCATAGGGTGCAAACCCTATGCTTCTCTTGATGCCTTTGAAACCTGTAAATTATTCAAGAAAAACATATACAACAATAGAAACGGAAAGCATATCCATGATATATACGTTAGATCATATAAATGAATGAACAATTGTACATTAATACAAGATTTATAAACAAATCACAATATAGATCAATGCATAAAAATGATTAATATCAGGAACAAAACAACATTTATGTAGATTATCTTCCAGATCCATCGCATTCAATTTCTTTTTTGATCGACGTTTCGAATTAGCAACGGTGGTTCATCTTCAGGATGTGAAAGAATTATTGAAAGACTAGTCTTATTTTTCAAATATATAGAGATGTATGAGATGCTTAGCCGATAGATTATATTAATTTTATTTGTATTAATTATTTCATATTTTATTTTTATTTATTTTAATTAATTTAATTATATTTATTTTAATCATTTTATTTCAATTAATTTATTAATTTAATTATATTTATTTCTAATTAATTTAATTGTTATACTATATTATTTTCAATTTATTTATTAATTAATTATTTAATATACGTTATTTTAATTATATTTATTTATTTTAATTATTTTAATAATTATTAATTTAATTGTTATGATATTTATTTTTAATTATATTTATTTAATTAATAAATAAAACAGCAACACACAAGCACCAAAAACAAGACAATAATAGTGAACCTATGTCAAAAAAATATAATCTGGTCATAAATTTATCCAACCTCCAACTAAATGAACACATCCTAAACTTATTAAGAAAAGGATTAAATTTCTCCATCACACCACGCAAGATCCCTGTTGAAGACATTCTGTGCAATATTGAATATAGTAACATAAACCTTCCTGACAACATAAAAGAACAAATCAGACAAGACTGTTCCATCACCCTTAGGAAAGCAAAACCCCCCAAAAGCAATGTCAGCAAACAAGAATATTTAGCTCTCAAAACCTTGAACTCCAACCCTGATATTGTAGTGTTGAAAGTAGACAAAGGAGGAGCCACTGTTATCATGAACAAAAGTGACTACAAAAAAAAATGCTAGATCATCTAAATAACAGTGGTTGCTATAGAAAACTCAACAAAAAGCCATTAAACAAGATCTCCAAAAAAGTATGCAACCTAATCAAAACTAGTAAGATACAAGACAACAAAAATTTCATAGTTAACAATCCATACACAGAGAATCTATGGAGCCACCAAAATTCATAAAGAAGACATCCCTATCAGACCAATAGTAAACACGATTAATGGACCTACATACAATCTAGCAAAACATCTAGCCAAGAAACTAAAACCACTAGTAAGAAACACAAACTCTTTTGTCAAAGACTGAACCCAATTCATTGAAGAAATCAAGAACATCAAACTTGATCAAAATGACATTTTGGTTAGTTTTGATGTCACCTCACTATATACCAGTATTCCCATCAATGATGCCATGGAGATCATCTGCAAACTAACAGATCCAAACACATCAAAGCTCATAGAAATTTGCCTAAGATCAAGCTTTTTCAACTTCATGGAAGATATTTATGAATAGACATGTGGAGTTGCCATGGGGTCACCACTGTCCCCTATTATTGCCAATTTATTTATGGAGGACTTTGAAAACAAAGCCCATATGACTGCACCCCTAAAACCTAAACCGTGGAAAAGATATGTGGATGACACATTCATCATATGGCCTCATGGAAGAGAAACCCCAGAAACCTTCAAACAACACCTAAATAGTTTATCCCCTTCCATAAAATTTACTATGGAAGTTGAGGTCAACAAAAGCCTCCCCTTCCTTGATATCCTCATCACTAGGAATGATGATGGCTCTATATCCCACCAGGTATATAGAAAAAAGACTCACACCGAACAATATTTACATGCCTCCTCACATCATCACCCTACCCACAAACTAGGAGTCCTCAACACATTAGCAACCAGAGCCCTTAGAATATCTGACAAGGAACACCTAGAAAAAGAAATATAACACCTTATTAAAGTTTTCCTCAAAAACGGATACAAGAAACATCAAGGTATCAAAGCCATAAATAAGGCAAACACTCAACCTAACAAAAATAAAAACTTTGATAATATAAAAGGAAAAGTCAACCTCCCTTACATACTTGGGACTACGGAAAAAATTTCCCGCATCCTGAAAAATAATGGAATTCTAACCACTTTCAAACCCTTAAACACTATCCGTAACTGCCTTAATCTAGTGAAAGACAAAATTGATCCTAAATGCCATTAAGGTGTCTACTTAATTCCCTGCTCATGCAACAAACCCTATGTAGGTGAGACTGGGAGATCCTTTAGCACAAGAATCTAGGAACACTCAGCTGACATTAAACACAATCAATCCAAATCCTCAACTCTAGCTAAACATTCTGATAAAACTAAGCACTAAATTTGTATAGAGGATACCCGTATCTTAGCTAGAAGTGATCACTACTTCATAAGGAAATTCAGAGAAGCCATAGAAATTAGCAAACACCCTAATAACCTCAATAGAGACGATGGATGGACCACAAGGAAAACTGGATTCCAATCCTATCATCCAAATCTACCCCTACCTAACTATAATCCTCCTCTAATTAACCTAAAACAAACATAAAAGATCTAATCCATTTTAACTAAACAACACACTATGACCATAATAGAATATAATTTAACAAAAATAATAGGAAATAAATATCAATTGAAAATATCTTAACCATAATAAACTCCACAACATAGGACAATATGTAATAAGCCTTAATAAATAATCAAGACATATAATTAAAATTAATAAAATTAATATAAATACAAAGTAAAAACAATTACAATAAAACATAAATAAGAAGATATTATTAACTCACCTATGACCCTAAAAAAATAATAATAATAATTCATCAAACAGAATAACTAAATCACATATAGAATAAGGGATAATTAACACAATTAGAATAGGGCAACTCATCCTAAAAAAAAAAAAAAAAAAACAATATAAATAAGAAAAATAGTATTAGCCATAATAAATAATTAAATAAATATAATTAAATATGATATATTAATTAAATAATTGAAATTAAATATAAGTATAAACAATTAAAATTTAAAATTAATTAGAAAAATATAATTTAAATTAATAAATTAATTTTAAAATTAAAATAATTAATAAATAATTAATCAAATAAATAAGAATTAAATTAATTAAATAAATAGAATTAAAATATGAAATAAATACAAATTAAAATTAATATAATTTGTCGGATAAGCATCTCATAACATTCTCTATATATTTGGAAAAATAAGACTATCTTTCAATATTTCTTTCACATTCCTTGAAGGTATGAAATCATTTTGTTGGTTCAAAACGTCGATTCAAAAAAGAAATTGAACTGCGATGGATCCGAAGATAATCTACATAAACATGAGACTCGCAGAAACCAAAAAAAAAAAAAAAAAAAAAAAAAAACAATATTTCTTTATTGATGTAAGCTACAAAAAAGGTGGAAAACTATAACCTGAGTCTTCCTCCAGCTCAAAGTGGAACCGTCCTCTCGATCTGTCCTTTCCCTGCCTCGACAATCTTCCTCCATCATCATACACAAGGATATCACAAGAGGGATGAAGGATATCTCAAAATAGGAAACAAGGGTTTCCTAAATCTTTGGGGAGAGAAAGAGGCACGAGGATTTCGTCAAACTCAATCAGGGATCAATTAACTATAATATCAATATCTCATTTCTTCTCCCTTAAGGCCTTCTCGTAGAGGTTTATTTATACTTCTCCAAATTAGATTTTTCAGTTGGGAAATAGTTGGGCCACAGGCTATAGGAGGTGAGTAACAGGTAAAACCCATAAAATCCACCCGAAATTAAGAAAATTTATTATTTTTAAGTGTCTTAACACATGTACGCGGGTTGGGTATAAGTTAACCTGCGTGTACATGTTTTTATCACAGGGAAAAGTAGCGTATAGGAAATACAACATTGTTTTTTAGATTTTGGACCAAGTCTAGAAAGGAAGGGTTTCCCTAGGCCATAATCAGAGCATCAGATCTACCAAGAGTGGTAAATTGTGCTATAACAAATAATTCGGGATCCCTCTTTAGCCCCAAAAAGAAATAAGTGCCTACGCACAGTCCTCTTGAAAAATAAAAAGGAAAAAGAAGAGAAATGCTTCCTACATAAAGAGGTGAAGCATAAAACTCCACGGGGTACTGTCCAAGCTCGCTGGCAGTGGATCAATCTGTGTGTTCCTACGTGACTGCATCGGGGTACTGTCCATGCCTACTGGCAGCAGAGAAACACTAGAGATGAAAACTTATACTCTGAAAATCTTCAACTCACGAGATAAACTACCCTTCTTGAATTCGAAACACTGAGATCAAGCTGAAATTTTGGTTGTGTTTGACTGAGTTGTCAAAGGGTGGAACATGTATGTCCATGGGGTTTGTGGGGAAGCTGAAGTAACCAGCACAGTGATTCAATACTCCCCGAAAGACCAAGGCCCTGTGCTAGCAATGAACTGAAACAAAGAATTTGGAGTTCTACTAGTGTGTCAGCATGTGTTGTAGCAACTACAACCATCCTCCAAAATTTTAGCCTGCACCTAATTTCAGAGCCTACCTTGAGAGTTTCACTCAATGATTGCACACACTCAGGTTCACTTCGTGAGCTTGTGTGAGTCCTTTCATCTGCCTTGTTTACTCATTTCATTCAAGTTTTTGCATGCTGGTGTCTAAGTCATGCTTGTGATCATGTTCTTGTTATGCTCAAAGTCTTCGCTTCGTATGTGTTTGTTGTGTTTGCTATGAAATAATTTGTCACACTCACACACGGAGTCACATTCACTGTCATGTAAGTGTCGTCTCGATTAATGAATGGTCAATTGCAAGTGTCGTGCTTGTCACTTGTGCCATCAGTCAGTCATGTTGAACATGTGTGTCTGGATGGTTTGAGACATTTCGTCGTCAAGTCATGAGAGTGTGTGTTTGCATGATCACCTGTGCATCTTTCGATCGTTCACACACTTGGTAATTTTTGCTGAAGTTTTGATGACCAAACTCCCTTTTGACAGTCAGACCATCATCTCGCCATCGACTCGATTGAATGTCAACTAGAACAATGCAAAAGATTCAAGCAAGTCTTTTCAATATGTGATGCCTACAAACAATTCAATCCACTTTCATACTGACCACCCATACAGTCGGACCCAACAACAACCTTGGGATTGACTCCCCTAAAAAATTGAGCAAAGGCCACTGACCTTACTCTCTCATTAGACTGAGGAAATTGCACAGGCAAGCCAAAAAGACACCAAGTGCTTGTCCTTGTCTCTGTAAACAAATTGTACAGTTTTCCCACTCAATGATCCCAACAATCGACTGACTACTCATTCAAGAAATTGCACAGTTTTCATGAGTAGGACTTCTGCTACCCAACAGTCCACTCAACTCAGAAATTATGTAGAGAAGATCAGTAGGCTGGCCTCCCAGCCTTAGTGCATTTTCCTTTGCCAACAACTCCTAATATTAGACTACCAGTTCCCTCAAGCAATTGCGCAGTTTCTGCTACTAGTGACCCAGCAGCCAACTGCGAGTTCCCTCTAGGAATTGCGTAGTTTTGGCTGCCAGTGACCCTAGCAACCAACTACCAGTTCCCTCTAGGAATTGCATAGTTTTGGCTGCCAGTGACCCCATCATCCGATTGCCAGTTCCCTTTGATAATTGTGCAGTTTTGGCTGCCAGTGACCCCAGCAGCTAACTTCCAGTTCCCTCTGTGAATTGCGCAGTTTTGGATGCCATGCTCCTAGGTAGTTCCTCCCAAAAACTGAGTAATATCTGCTTGCTGACTCTCCTTGCAGCCCAACCTATTCCTCTAGAAAATTACGCAAATTTTTCCTTCTGGCCCCTGTTGCCTGCTCCTTTTGGAAAATATGCAAATCCTACCTACCTTGCCTTCCTACAACCTAAACTGTCCCTCCCAAAATTATTGCAATTTTGCCTTCCAGCCAAGCCAAACCTCATAGACAGTCATTGTCGACTTGGATTGCCCATCTTCATCACTCAATGACTCTTGTGAATTTTTCATCAGTAATGCACGGAGCCATCATCCCACTTCACAACCTTACTGCCTCTCCCAATCACTTGCATCCGAAATGATCATGTGTCATGGTAGACTAGGAGGTTTTGGATTTGATGTCATCTCGTCATGAGTGACTGCAGGTATAGGTACACCAAAAAACATGGCAAGATGATGAATGGGATGAATGAAGGGAGCACAACAAAAGGAAAGGTTCACCAATGGATGAATGGATGAACATGCACCTTTTGCAAACAGATGGTCCTGTCAAGCCTTCCAACATGCAAGCAAGGAACAACATACCCAAGCATCGTCAAGAAAACCAAAGACCATCGAAGAATTTGTGCACTTTGCCATGCGGAGGTGAAGTTGTGATACACCATGAAGACATCCATCACCCAATAGCACTGTAGCTCGACATGCACTCTGGCAGCAACACGAATGTACCAACACTGTCATGTCATGTCATGTCATCCACATCTCCACTATGGGCTATGTTGTCAATCAATTTAATGTAATGTGGAAGTCCAAGAGACCCACTTGTTTAAAAAATATTCATGTAAAGTCAAAAAGTCATGGAAGTCAAACAATCATGAGGGTAGTCTAACAACTACAAGGGTCAGTTTCACCCTTGACTATAAATACCCCTTCATTTGTATATGCAAAAGGACTTTTCACCTCAAATCATCCCACATAGCCAAGAGAGTCTGCAATCTTTCCTTTGAGGAGTAAGTAGTGGATCCAACGCCTCTCACGCGAGGTTAGTGATGTATGGTGTAACATTGTGTCTTGGAACTTTCGCTTAATTCAGAAGCCTGCTACTAGGCCAGTACGTTTTCACACATGTATTGTAATTGTTGTAAGACTAATATTTAACACTTGTGATGCATGTTGCTTTAACTTGTGTTCTACATTTGAGCTATTTCACTTGTTGTAATGCATAATTTGTTAATGGGAATGTGTTGTATATGATGTTAACATTGTCTCACCCATGCAGACTACTCTCCTAGACATGAGACATACCTTTCACATGAAATTTTCTGTAAACTATTGTTGCACTCATTTGGACTAATATGTTAAGTGTTATACGTGTTATCTTCCCTTGTGTGTTGTGATTGATGCATCTGTGTGGACTACTCTACCAGAAGTTGTGTATGTCTTGTTGTGTTGTGTGTTCCTAGTAGTGTTGGGACTGCACCTAATTGACTTGGAACTCACTCTCACCCTCTCCCTCGATAGTGAAAGAATCATTGACACAAGTGACATTTACACTCACCAGGCATGTGAACCTCACTTCTCGAAGACAAAGCAAACCACTCTCATGTGCTAACAAGCAAGAGTTGAGGATAATCCTTAAGATAATGGAAACTAGGCCATCGTACTGGATGGGACTCCCACACCAAATGTTGTGAGGTCTGGTTGGGACTTCATACCAAGGTGATCCCCTGATGTTGGTAGATCCAACATCATCAACAAGGACTAGGTATGGGCATTATGAGTTATTGTTGTTCCATTCGGTTTGAATAATAGTCAAGATACATTCATTTGTTTGATGAATAGTGTGTTACATCCTTATTTCGATAAGTTTTTAATGTATTCATTGATGACATACTGGTATATTCTAAGAATGAGGAATAACATTCCGAACATTTAGCAGCAACATTGAGGTTGCTAAGAGAGCATCAGTTGTATGCTAAGCTCAGTAGGTGCAGTTTATTTTAGACTGAGGTACATTACTTGGGGAATGTTGTCTCCAAGGACGACATAGCGGTGGATCTAGAAAAGATAAGGGTTATCATGGAGTGGGAAGCTCCTAAGAATGTGGATAAGGTGAGATGATTCATGGGAATTGCAAGTTACTACAGAAGTTTCATTATGAACTCCTCACGCATTTCATATCCTATCACGTCATTGTAGCAGAAATGTAAGAAGCTTGAATTGACAAAAGATTGTGAGGCTAGTTTTGAGCAACTTAAGGAGTTGTTGACACATGCACCAATGCTAAATATCACAGATCCAGATAAGGAGTTTGTAGTGTGTACAAATGCTTGTAAGAGAGGACTTGGTGGACTTCTCATGCAAGAACGACAGGCAGTGTGTTATGAGTCATGGAAACTAAATGAGCATAATCAGAACTATCCAACTCATGATCTTGAGCTACCAACAATTATACATGCATTGAAGATGTGGAGACATTATCTTCTGGATAGGAGGTTCACATTGATGAGCGATCACAGTGGGTTGAGGTATTTGTTGACCAGCTGAGTCTAAATGCCAGGAAATCTAGATGGTTGGCTACTCTTAGTGAGTTCAACTTCGAGATCAGATTCATCAAAGGGAAAGAGAATCGAGTTGCAGATTCTCTTAGCAGGAAGGTACAAGTAAATAATATAGAATCTATGAGCTCTAATGGGATAGAGTTATAGGATAGGATCTTGCAGGAAGGATAGCAGGATGGCAAATACATGGAGATCATGCACAGGTTACCGCATAGTATAAATAAAGGTACAGGTACAAGGAATCAGGATGCATACTACCATCTCACTGCAGATGGTTCGGTGAGATTTAGAGACAAGATTTATGTGCCAAATTGCAGTGAGCTCAAGAAGCTTATATTGAGGGAGTTTCACTTGAAACCATACTTGATTCATGCAGGACATCAGAATACATTGTCAACAGTGAAGAATTTTTACTATTGGTCAAATCTGAAGAAGGAAGTGGTAGAGTTCGTGGCTAGATGTTTAGATTGTTAGTAGGTAAAGGTGGAATGTAAGCATCTAGGTGGTCTACTACAACCTATTGCAATTCTAGAATGGAAATTGGAGGTCATTTCCATGGATTCCATTACAAGTCTTCCACTGACAGTGAAGTAGCATGATTCTATTATGGTCGTGGTTGATAGGTTGAGAAATATATCTCATTTCATTCTAGTAAAGACTACATATTCTGGCAGTGAGGTAGCACATGTGTTAATTAGAGAGATAGTGAGACTACATGGTGTTTGAAACAAGATTGTGTCGGACAGGGATGCAAAGTTCACTTCCAAGTTTTGTAAGGATCTATTTATAGGCTTGGGTACAAAGTTGGCCTTAAGTACAACTTATCATCCATAGACAAATGGATAGACAAAGAGGGTCAACATGATCTTGGAGGATATGTTGAGGACATACGTGATGCACCAGCAACGGAAATGATAAGAATATCTACCATTGGGGGAGTTCACATAAAAAAATGGTTATCTAGAGTCATTAAGGATGAGTCCTTTTGAGGCATTGTATGGACAGGGTTGTAATACTACCATCAGCTAGAGTGATCCAGTGAATAGGGTTCTTATCGAACCAAACATGTTGGAAGACATGGAGCAAGAAATGCAGGTTATAAAGAGGAATCTAAAGGCAATGTGGGATATGCATAAGAGCTATGTAGATAGGAACAAGTTGTTCAAGGAGTTTCAGGTTGGGGAGCGGTGCATCAATCCCAAGAAAATATATTTGAGGATTGGCTCATGTGCAAAGTTGGCACCAAGGTATTATGGGCCTTTTGAGATCCTTGAGAGGATTGGACTGGTTGGATTGGACTGGTGGCATGTCAACTTGCACTGCCTCCAACAGTGACATTCCATGATTTTCTCCATATTTCATTGCTTAAGAAGTATATAAAGTATTTTGATCATGTTATTGATTGGTCTGTATTGCAGGTGGATCAAGAAGGAGAGTTCCAGCTAGAGACTCAATGGATATTATAGTAGAAATGTCTCATGCCTAGGAACACCCACTAGGATGTTTTTCCCACCATTCAGCTTGGAATACATGTCCCATGACCATGGTCTTACATATTTTTACATGGATTTTTAACCAAGGTTGTTAGAGAACCCTCCCCCTTAGGGTAACACCGTCGTTGGTGTTCAACAACACCCACAACCAACAAGGCTGATGTAAGCAAAACATATTAGCCATGGAGATTTATAAATTATCTCATTGCAATATTTACAATGATCACTGCTGAAACATGACAACCATACCATTTACTAGAGCTTTATAACACAATTCATTATGTTATTTACAATAATAACTACATATACACACATACAAATTTTCTTCGCCAAGAAAATAATCATAATATCTATGGAGCTTTAGAAATCCAGGTCGATACAATATTTACAATAACACACACATATACACACATGCACATTTTCTCAACTAGCAAATAAAAGGATTCAATGCCTACATCTGCAATAAGGGAATCCAAAGGCTCACACTTCCACCCTCAAAGTAATACCAGGATTCGCCTCCTTCCTGAGAAGTCCAGAATCCACTGCAAGGTCAAATATGCATCCAATGTCTAGTGCTATAATCTTGTGCCACTTTTCCTCTCAGTGAATAATTACCGGCTCATTTTTCTAGGGTACACTCCCAATGTGCATTTGATTCCATCTAGTAATGATATTAGCAAAACCAATATAGCCTCAGCATTCCCTTCTCTACTACACAGTCCCTTGGGCAATCCAGTCACCCCTTCCATGTAGTCACACACCTTCCAAGTTCCATTGGAACCCCCATCCCAAGAAGTCCATCCCTTGGCAAGGTTTCCTCACTTCGAAAGGTCCATAAACCAAGGCATATCCCTGCCTCAAAACCATCATACCGATCAGCATGGTCATGGAAATCATTGGACACTATCAGCACCAATGTCCCACAATGGCCCTTATCTTGAAGTTTTTTACCATCATATTGTTACTTGTTCCAATTTATATCACTGTTGCTATTAATTCTTGCATTCGGTTTCAACCACCCAACCTGAGAATTTCCCATGCTTTCCTGTACTAAGCACATAACTGCCATTAAATTTAAAGTAAATTGAAATAACTTCAAATCATACCTCATTGGTGGTTCGTCAATAAGGTATACTCGCAATTATATTCACTTCCTGACACAACAAGTCAAACTAGCATCTTTGACCAATTCATCATGTATAAACATATTACAACGGGTTAGCTCAAAACAAAACCATCATAGATCAAAATCAGAAATCACATGTAACCATCATAAACCATATTCATAGATCACATGTAGTCATCATAGACCAGAATAATAAATCACATGCATAATAAAATTGAAATAAAATATTGATACTTATCCTTTAATCAATCCTTAGCTTCTATCTTTTTCTTTATTCTGTACGCACACCGGTTCGATTTCCGCACCCGACAAACACCCATTTCCTTCTCTTCAACCATGTACACATACACATAGTGTAAATCACAAACATATAACCACACGTGACATACAACGCCATGCAATACATGCACCTACACCTGACATACAACACATACACCTACACCTAGTGTACAACAAAAAAGAATACATATCCTACATCTGGTGTACACCACAACACAATACATACACCTACACCCAATGTACAACAAAATACATATACATACACAAATTACAACACAATGAATACACATGTCATGATACCACGACTACACAATGTACATACATAGTACCACATGCCCGCAACACAACATGTATGACATGCACACAATACCACATGTACATCAGTACCATATGCACAACACGTACATAGTACCACTTGTACATAAAACCAGCACAAAGTGTGCACAACATCATTTGTACATGGCACCACATGAACAATGTGTACACAATTGCATATGTACACTGCACCACATGCACGACATGTACATGACACCACATGTACACATTGCCACATGTATGACATGTACACAACACCACTTGCACACAATACCACATGCACACATCAACCACATGTACAAGCATGCACACAACACCATATATACATATCACCACATGTACAACATGCACACAACACCATATGTACATAGAACTACATATACAACATGTGCTTAGCACAATATGCATACAACACCATATATCCATCATGTGTTGTAACAGCCTTGGTGAAATTTCATGTATTAAAAGTTAATAAAGGAAAAATAAGACCATAGTTAAGGGACACTTATTCCAAGATGAATGTTGGGCAAAGATATCCTAGTGGGCAACACTGGATGTGTGTTTTGGCTAAGGAAAATTGGCAAATACAAAGGCAAAAGGAATTATTGGCACATTTATTTATGAAAATAAATTAAATTAGGAGAAAAGGAAGGTGAAGGGTTGCAGGTTTCATGTGAGGAGTAAAATAAAGGAAATAGAGGCCTCATCCATAAAAAGGATTTTGGGGATTAGTTGGTAACCTTTTTGTCAGTTCAAGTTTGGATATCTCTCATTATTCTCTCTCTCACTCTCTCTCTCTCACTCTTGGTCACTTAAAGTTTTCTTGCAGCACTCAATTTTGAAGCAAGGAAAAGAAAAACAAGCAAGGATCAAGGAAGGAAAGAAAGATCAACAACTTTAGTAGGAACACTTGTAGGTAACTTTTTGCAGGTGTGATTTCCTAGCTAGTTTGGACATGCATGGATTTGCATGTTGGTGTATGGTTCTCTACTTGTCGGTGGCATGGTTTTGCCAAGTTATGACAGTGGGTTTCAGCCTAGCCTTGCCTCTTTCCGGATGCCATGGTTTTGGGATGTTTATTTCGGTTTTTGAGCTTTTGATTGCGGATTTATTTGAAAATCCATAGCATAGGTGGTCTCAAGTTCCATTCCTAAAGGCCTAGGTATCCCTTGACTGGTTTTGGCAGGATACATGGTAAAGCATGAGGGAGAAGTCTCAGTTTAGGGCTTAGTTATCTGGATTTGGATTGTGGTAAATCCTAAGAGATAGGTCTTGATTTAGGGCCTAGTGATCTAGTTTTGATTGTGGTAAAGCCTTAGAAACTTGGAGATGGAAAATTCCTCAAGGATAGTGATGGATTCGAAATGGCATTCCAAGTTCGGTTCAGTTGTGATCGAAGCACCAGTTTTGGTGTGATCACGGTTTGATGAAGGTGGAGGTGGTTTAGCCTCTGGATTCCCTTGGTTGTTCTTGGATTTATTGTTCCATGAAATCCTACATTCATGATTGGAATATGGCATGGGGATGACTGGCTGAAAGAGAGATTTGGTTCAGCCATGTCTATGGTATGGTCATATGTGGAAGTTCTGAACTTGGTCATATTTTCCTATGATTAATAAAATTTAAGTTCTCTTAATTTTTCACTTGTGCATATGTGGATTAAATGGTTTTCTTATCTCTGATATTTACATGGTTTTATCCTCTTGTTTTCAGTGGCATGGTTTTGCCAGGTTATGTCAATGTATTTCAGCCTAGACTTGCCTTTTTCTAGATGCCAAGGTGTCGACCTGTTTATTTTGGTTTTTGAGCTTTGGTTTTCTAAATGGATTTCAGAATTTGAGGCAGAGGTGGTCTCAAGTTCCATTCCCAAAGGCCTAGGAATCCCTTGATCGGTTTTGGCAGGATACACGGTAAAGCCTAAGGGAGAAGTCTTGGTTTAGGGCCTAGTGATTTGGGCTGGAATTGTGGTAAATCCTGAGAGATTGGTCTTAGTTTAGGGCCTACTAATCTGTTTTGGATTGCGGTAAAGCCTGAGAGACAAGGAGACAAAAAATTCCTTAAGGATAGTGATGGATTTCGGATGGCATTCCAAGTTCAGTTCAGTAGTGATCAGATCATCGGTTTTGGTGTGATCACAGTTATGAGGGTGGAGGTGGTTTAGCCTCTGGATTCCCTTGGTTGTTCTTGGATTTTTTGTTCCACGATGCCCCACATTCATGCTTGGAATATGGCACAAGGGTGACTGGCTGAATGAGATATTTGGTTCAGCCATGTCTATGGTCAGTTTGTATGTGGAAGTCTCGAACCTGGTCAGATTTTCCTATGATTAATAAAAGATAATTTCTCTTACTTTTTCACTTGTGTATATGTGGATTAAATGGTTGTCTTATCTATGATATTTACATGGTTTTATGAAGATTGTAATCATGGTTAAATGATTGGTTCATGCCAATTTTTATTTATTTATCTACTTGTAACTATTAAAGAAGTGAATTCAAGACCTCATTGATGATATAATAGTTCATTAGAGAAGGAGGTAATCCTTCTGGTTATGTTTCATAAGTTATTTCAGTCATTTATGCTCTACCTTGTATCTTAGAATTGTAGGTTGTATTGATGCCAAGTGTTTGAGAGAATGTCAGTCCTGGTTAGGGATGCTTAGGCCTAATCTTGAGGTTGAGTTTGATTCATTATAATCTTTATAATGTTTTTAATGACTCTTGAAGGTTCCAACAAGTTTTGGGCAGAGACCAGGAATTCTGGGCTAGAAAAATGGCTCAATTTCCAGGATTGGTGCCCATAGAGAGTTACCCTATGGACCAACATTGTTGGTTGAAGGTTGGGAAGTGTTATAACTCACCTGGGATATTTCTAGGGTGTGTTACTCTTCCCTAAGTTTCTCAAGCAACAGTGTAACTCAAGGACATACTATCTGAATGGCTAACTTGTCTCCTGAGGTGTTTGCTGATGGTGTTGGATGATTGTGTGTGATGTTTTGTTGATTCCATTTCATTAAGCACACATAGGAGGTTGAATCCCATTATAGTAGCCTCTCATCTCATATTTACCCTAGTCAGCATGGTTACTTTGGGTAGACCTGGGAGGGGGTGTTACATGTGCACAATACAATATGTACACAACATCGCATATCCAACATGTACATAACACCATCTATACCCAACATTGCATATGAAATATGCACACAACACCATATATACAACAAGCACTCAACACCATAGGTACAATCACTAAATATACAATATGTGCATCATATACACAACAATAGTATTGCACAACCAAAACCACACTATCTCTACCAAGCAACCTTACTTCCACTATCTCTTTGCCATCCATTGTTATCCTAGCATGTCACAGATCATACTAATTTCATTCCATTTATGTATCTCTCAGCGTTAGCCTATTCATAACATAAACATAATATAATCACATAATATCAACTCATAACCACATGATACTAAACTTGTAGATTTTTCAGGACTACTCTTCCCACTTGATTCCTCATAAACCAAGAACCTCTTTATGGCATTCACTTGCATAAGAAATCATTCCTCCACAAGAATTATTCCTAACAACCCTATCAGTGACAACAACATACATACATACATATACATATTGGCATTAAACAATCATAATCCCGCCAGACAAAGAAATACATACATACATATATACATATAAGCTTTAGCATTTGTTGGGTGTGTGTTATATTATTTCCATGACTAGCCTCATGCGTGGGGGGGGGGGGGGTATCCCCCCCTGTTCATTGCATCGGGCATAGAAGGGGGGTCACGGGGGGGTAGTAGCTCCCCTTTACAAGGTTTGGGGCAATGCCCTAGGGAAACATTTTTTTGCACCCTATATTAGGTGGGTGGACCTACCTATGGTTTTGTGTGTGGTTTTCACACATGGTTTTAGGCATGATGGTTTTCTTCCCATAGTATTTTGTAGATTCGGTCAGGGGAACTACATTTATGTTCTAATCCAGGGTTAATGGATTGGGTTTTATGGATGCTTTGATATGTATATATATGTATTGTAACATTGAAAGGAATATAATGAAAAATCAATTTGGTAGTCCCGGTTTTGGGATCCAGGGGAAAATTGCTATGCATATATGTTATTTTTTTGCGCTCTCGCCATTGTTTATTTTCTGTTTTTAGAATTTGTGTGTAGGTAATTTATGTACGGTGTTAAAACCTACATCATTAAAAAAATTATGATCCATGACGACCCTGTCAAACATGACATACATACAAGTATACATATATATACATCAGCATAATAATGATCACAACATAATTACCAGATATCATAAGGTCAAGGTTAAGAGAACTCCCTTTATCTGTTCATAGCATGCACAACATTGTTAACAATGATTCCCAATATAGTCAAGGCATCTAATGGCTCAAGTCCATTTACTTTACCTTTCATATTACCCTTCTCATGATTGTTTTGCCATAGTTCATTTGTCCCAATGGACCCAACCAACTCAACCGACAGTCACACTCTTACTTTCAACTGCCCTTATACATGCACTGACTTCATCTGAGTCTTACATTGCTTACTTGATTTCATTTAGCTCTCCCCAAGCTCCTCTAACTTTCCTCTTTTCCCAACCAATTCCCAAGGCTCTCAAAACATAAAAGGCAAGAACAATAAACAAACAAGAAGCAAACCATGAAAACCATTAACAATACGACACCTCAAACAAAGTGGTATGACCATATAATAAACATAAACAAACCAAAAATCAAGTGTAAACAAATCGCAAAATACCAAAAGCACAAGATTAACAATAAACACCATGACACAATCCCATGGTTACAAAGAAAGCTCAGCCCGAGCCTTCTTCAAGATTTCATGGAAACCTCTCTTTCCATGTAACTCCCTGCATCACACTACCATAAACACACAATTTTCAGTGTGTAACTAAATATAACAATAGACCAATTATCTTACCTTGTTATGCCAAACATGTTGCCTTGTAGTTGAACACATTTGTGCCATGTCTCAAGGTACTCCAATTCCCTTGATAGATCTAGCTATAACTAGACACCAATTTTTATACCTGTCAAATACATGTCCATGAATATAGCACATATCCACATAATTTTATGCAAATTAGGGTTAAGAAGACTTCTTGTATGCAAAGCATTCATTCGTTTGGAATTGTGGTTTCCAAACATAGCTAAAGGAATTCTCCACCAATTCCTTTATTTTACCTTTACCTTGCTGCAACTAAGTCTTACCATGTACTGTCACATCACCTAATGGATTGTTATATAAATAAATCAACTATTACCTTGTCATGCTAATACCAAGCATGTTTCCTACAACTGTTCACACATGTGGATCACATTCCAAAGATAAAGGAAACATATCTATTATTTGGAAATCAACCTTCACCAAGTCTAACAACCTTGTCATAATCAAAATCAACTCACATTCATCAGTGATAATACGTAATGTTACACTCAAGTACATATCAGTTATCACAACACATATGTGTGAGTACGACCATCTTAAAACCATATTATTTCTTCATGAAATCTTACAGATACATACTCATATCATACAATTAATCAAACATTCAAACAAACTATTAACGTACCATGTTAGATAAATCAACTAGACGACATAATAGACACCAAACACTCAAAAACCAAATAGACGACATAATGAAACAGTCAAGCACCAAATATACGACATAAGAAAACTCATGCCTTAATGTATCTTAGGGGAGGCTATCCTATCTGCACAATCAAACTAGATTAACATGATATAACTTCACAACATATCAACCCAACCATAAATAAGGCCATGATATTCATAACATTAACTAGCTAACATGTTCACATCATAAACTCATACACAATTTTCATTCATGCATAACAATCAGATATGCACCATCAGACTAGATTAGTATGACATAATATCATAATGTATTAACTCATACCTGAATGTCATAACCATGATCATTAGGCATATGACCGCAATGCATATAACAACATCTTACTATCCTTCATGACTAACCGACTAGCATCTATCATACATGTAACCATAATAATAATAGATTGGAAAGCATATAAGCAACCTTAATTCTTATAAAAACCATTAACCACATAACTTCATACCAAAAATATAACCTGCATGACGATATGCTCTTACCGTGAAGTCTAATGTTGCAACCTCAATCTAATGATTTGCATCTCCTGCTTCACCTTAGTCAACACATCAACATCATAACATGCCAACAACATCATGATGACTTGAAATGCCTACAACGACCTCATGCACAAAAACCATGCCCATAATAATGCATGCATAACAACATATAGACACTGACATGCATTCATGACAAACACATCCCAACAACAACATCATAAACTTCCACATGGAAACACAACTATAAAAATGGCGACTACCATGCATACATAACAAGCACATATACAATCAACATGAATGCATGACCAACACACCGCCCATCCAGTTTGAGGGGTGAACCACGCTATGATACCACTCTATAGTATTAGATATGAACCAAAGATAGCACAAACTTCTCTGAAACCACTCTGTGGTATCAGATACCACTCCGTGGTATCAAATACCACACAAGGAGAATGGAAACTATAAACCACCCAAAGAAAACAAAACCCACTTTAATACCACTTTGTAACACCCTCCTCCCAAATCTACCCAAGTAATTGGCCAACCGAGGTAAACATGTGATCATAAGTTACTATGATGTGATTCGACTCCCTATGTGCTAGTTAAGGAAGTGGAACTAGTGGAACACATCACAGAGACCTTCCACATTAGCAACAGAACTCCCAAGAGCATTCCCAATTGCTCAAGTAACTAGCCCCTGAGACCAATTGAAGTTTTAATGCATCAAACCCCTAGATTATCCCTTGATATGTACAAGGGTGCATCTGAGAGGCTCCAAAAGCTCCCATGGCAAGGGAAAGGGAGCTTATGGGGTATTTTCTCCCTAGTGTTGTGCCTATGACTTTGGGATTTGTGCCCCCTTTTTAGGCCCAGATCCCAGGTCATTTCCCAAAACTCAATGTCAAGTTCAAAATTTAAATTTCAAAGTGGAACAAAGATATATTTGCAAAAAAATCAACAAGGACTAAACTAGGGCCCTGCTAGCTATGGCAGTCATCAAACATGTCACAAACATGAAAGCTACATGTCTTAACAACATAACTGAGCATAGGGGTCTCATACTTATATGAAAATTTCTAAGAAGAATTGATGCCTCAACACATTAGCTGAAACTTCATCTATTATGCCATAGATACATTGTTCATTCATTTACAAGTAAAAAAATGATATGAGGCAAACAAAATGACAGTCATACAACTCATTCATAACCAACATAAAAACATCAAATATGTTAAGAATAAAACAACCATATAAGCCACATAAAAAGAAGCATATTTACCCATCAATATCATACGAAAGAGATTTTATTGCCACAAGAAAAATGAAACCAAGTTTGGGACTTCCATGTACCACCTGACCGTAGACATGGTTGAGCCAGATATATCTTTAGCCATCCACCCTCGTTCCATATTCCAAGCATGAATGTGGGATCTGATGGAACAATCCATCAAAACCAAATCAGGGCTTCTAGAGGCCAAAACACCTCAACCCATAAAACAATGTTTCCACCTCACAGTCATACATCACAAACCATCACTAGATTGGTCTCTACCCAAGCCTTCCAAGGCTCCAGAGCGTTTTTTCCAACCAAGGCTTCCAAGAACTAGTAACTCAACCCAAGCTAAAGGAAACATGAAAACCAACCAGAAAAACAAAGAAATGAACCCCCAACACCATGGATATCCTGAAAATGGAAAGGCTAGGTAAATCCACTATCAATCTAGGCGATCCTCCATGCCAATGATATATCATGGCCAATAAATCACATACATATGCCATCCATGCCAAAAATAGTGAGGAAAACATACATGCAACTCAGTACCTGCAAGAAAAACCCATTGTAGCTTATGATCCCAATGTCCTCTTGCTATTTCCTTCTCTTCATTTTTCTTCTTTATCCAGGCATCCAAGCATTCAACGCTCTCCAAGGGTTCTCCTGTAAAACTCTAAGCGTCAAAGAGTATGAGAGAGAGAGAGAATATAATGAGAGCTCCAAAACTGAACTGACAAAAGGTTACTTTGAAAACGTTTGAGAAAAATCTTGCCAACTGATCCTCATAATCCTTTTACCAATGAGGCCTTTATTTTCTTCAATTTCCATTATTTTCCTTCATTTTTCTCTTTGCATGCAACTTGTGACTTTTCACCTTCCTTTTCTCCTAATTTTCATTATTTTCATAAATAATTTCCAAAAGAATCCATTTTGCCTTTCTAAAGCCTTTTCCATTTCCTTTTCCAAATTCCTTTAGCCATAATAACTTAAATGAACACCCACTAGGATGTTTTTCCCACCATTCAACTTGAAATACGTGTCCCATGACCATGGCCTTATATATTTTTACATGGATTTTTATCCAGGGTTGTTACAATGAGGATGTTATATGGTAGTCTTGATGTATGGATCTCATCATGTTTGATTAGAAAATGAATGAAAAATGAATATATGACCTAATAGATCATTTTTTAATTATTGTGATAAGGCATCAATACTTACTTATGAATCTTAGATATGTATGAGACACCTATGCTTAGTTCTGTTGTTATGATTTGTAGATTACATATTTGTGATATGTTTGATGAAATGTTTGTCATGGATAGTAGAGGTCCAGTCAAATAATTGATCAATTTTTTGCATTAGTACCATTGCTTCTATGGTATTTATCATTTCTTGAAGTTTCATGAAGTTTTGGGTAGTGGACTAAGCCCTGGCCCTGAAAAAGTGGCATAGAATTTGGGGTCATTGGCATAGAAGTGCCTGAAAAAGGCCACAATTACATGGATGTATTGTTGTGGGAGCGACTAGAGGGTCCCATTCGCATGCATGCCTTGTCATGGGAGTGACTAAGACTCTAGGACAGTAAAAAAGAAAGTTGATTCAAGGGTTGGTCACCTGGAAGGGTTGCTTGGCTCCTAAAGGTTCTATAGCATGTGTGGAAGGTCATATTGGTCTTGTCATGTTGGTTCCATTTCCTTAACTATACTTGGGTAGTTGAATCATATCATAGTAACTCTTCGTCACATGTTTACCCCAACGGGCCGGTTAACTTGGGTAAATGTGGGAGGAGCGTGTTACACTAGATATAAGAATTTCTTGGGTGCTGGTAGAACTAGATTGTGTAGGAGGGATGATGGCAGAGATCAACCTTTTACAAGGTCCCTTTTTGTTTAGACAATGTATTTATTACTGGGGGGTTCCCTTTAGATTTATAGGTTGCCACAAGATGGAACATTTAATCACGACTTACACTCAGAGGTTAGGGGATGTTTGTCGTTTTAAAGATCGTTGTTGTGAAAAAGGGGAGGCATATCAAGTTTCTTTATGTATGGATAAGAAACGTATGCAAGACAAACTAAAATACAAGGTTCTAGGTACCGTTTCAGGTGATCCTTCTTCCTTTAATAATGGGGTTATTTTTAAGACTCAGAAGTAAATGTCATGAAGAGAAACAAGGATCAATGTGTTAATAAGATAAATTTATCTTACAATTGTATAAATCTTGTCATTCAGGTGGAAAAATAGGGTCTTCTTCTTCTTTATTTTTAGTTTTTTCTTCACAGACGAGTTTAGATAAGTTGATTCATGGTTGTTTGAAGTCATCCCCCTTGTTCAAGGATGGGGAACAAATAGGGGGTTTTCATCTTCGTCAGGGTTTCTGAATTCTTATCCCATTAGATTTGGTATGTTTATGGGGAAGCCTTCTTCTCTTGTGTCTGAGAAAACTGAGTTGCACATCTTGTCTTGGGATGATTTAGTGGTCCCAGAGCCACTTACCATAAATAAAAATTTCTTTGCCGGGGAATAGGTCATCATTAGCCCTACCTCTAGGAAATATTTTACCATTAGGAAGACGAAAGGTGTTAAATATATGAAGGTGTCTAATCATTCTCCAGTTTCCTTAAATTTGCAATTATATTTTCAAGAGGTTATGAATGATTCCCAATGGGTCCCAAGCAGTCCTTTGCTTCATTTTTATGTATATATGGAGTCTAATTTATCTATTTCACGAGTCCTTAGAGGATTTTCACTCGAATTGTATCCTCTCTTATGATTTTAATGTTTATTAATAATATAGGTCTTGGATATTCCTTGAAAATAAGGTCTCTTCACAATATTATTATGTTGAACAAGCCAACGGTAGTTTTGTTTTAGGAAATGATCGTAAATAGGGGGAAGTCTTGGGAATTTTACTAAAAATTTGTCTCAGCTAGAATGTATGTGTGACATGTGCATCATGACACATGGAAAGGTTGGATATTATATTGGATCCAAGGATCATTAACCTTCAAACATATAAATCTCTTGCAGGGATCATCCTATCAGGTTCCTTGAGAGGATCTCAAAACTAATTTCATATAATCAACATATATTCTCCTTATACATATAGAAAGGTGTTTGGGATTGTAATGATCACAATGGATTATTAGACTTGAATTCCTTAATTATAATAGGATATTTCAATATGATGATGGAAGCTGACAAGATGTGGGGTATTAAGGGTAAATTTGACAAGATAGGAGTTTATTTCAAGGAGCTGTTTCCCCAAAATATGTTAGAAGTCATCATCCCTATTCCAAAATGGACAACTTGGAGGAATGGTCACATTGAGATGGAGGGGATTTCAAAGAGGCTGGATCATTTCTTTGTATAAGCTAACTTGATTAGATATATAAATAATTTGCTCTCATGTATTTAGAATTCCAATATCTCTTATAATGTCTCCATTTTCCTAGAATGATCTAGAGAAAATGAATGAAAATCATTTCCATTTAAGTTTAATCATTTATGGTTGAAGGAAAAATATTTTGACAATCTGGTTAGGGTATTATGGCTACGTAGAAATAGCTCAAAATTTGTCGTTTCTAATTAATTTAGAATGAAAATAATAGACACGAATTTCTTATACTCAATCTGTGGAAAGGAAAACATACAATAGAAACACATGAAATCATTCAATCACAATGGACGTAGTATTTTTAATGGGGGACCCAACTGGGAAAAACCCCTCTATTTTGTATCATATCAGATGAGACAATGATCAATTACAATGACAACATGAATCCTTGAAGCTCAACATGCATTGCAATATTGATCCCTTGCGCTGACTAACACTTAGCCAAAATAGGCCTCCATATTCCTCCTATTTCCTTGTGCAATTCCTGAGGAAATTACCTCCTAATAAATAGGGAAATCTCCTATTTCATTGTGAAAATCCTAAAGAAATTTCTCACTTGCTCCAATGCAAAACCTATTCAATTGATAATGACAATGTACCTTTTCCTCCAACTCAACTAGGAAATTCAAATTGCATGCATGGCTAGGGATATTTTTAGTAAATTGACTAGTTAACTAAGAGATTAGTGAGTTAAAAATAATTAAAACTACTCAACTGAACTCCTACTAACTCTATTCATGACTAGAGCTCAAATAAATGAGTTGCATTGACTATATCTCCACCAGATTGCTAGATCTTAGCAATCAACTCATCCACAACTCTACTTCTAGCCCACAAACTCAAATTGATAGATTTAACTAAGTGACTTGGCCATGTCACTCTAGCTAATTGCAACTCAAGTCATCCTGTTGATGTGGAAATTCAAATTTCTCCATTTGACTAAGGCACAAGTCAAATGAATCTTTTTCTTGATATAATTTAACACTCCCACTTAGTGAGAAAAGGAGTCTGAACCAACCCTATCATGCTCCTGTGGAACTTGAACTTGCCTCTTGACAAAGCCTTTATCAAAATGTTTGCATCCTACTCCTCTATAGGAATGTACTACAACATGATAATCCTCCTCTGGACATAATCTCTTAGGTGATGGTACTTGCTATTTATATGCTTAAACCTGTCATGAAACATTGGATTTTTAGAGAGTTTTATACAACTCTGATTGTCACAATGGATCAATCTAGGCTCAATACCTTGACTGAAGACACCAACTATGATATTCCTCATCCAAATAGCCTTGCATGTTGCTTGACTAGAAACCGTATACTCAGTTTCTTCTAAGTTGAGTACTACAGATCTCTATTTCTTGTTGTACCAAGAAATTGTTGTTGAGTCAACACTAAATATATCTACTAATCCAAGTGGATATTGGTGGCCACTCGCCTATTCCACTTAGACCTCTAGTTGGTTTCATCAGTTTCCTTGTTTATAGAAACATTTACTATTTTTAGTAGTTTTTCGGGTCTTGAACTTCTAGAGCAGTTTTGACCCTGTAAATGGTGTTCTTTTGAGGTCCACAACAAGTTATTTTCCATGAAAAATCTTGTAGTACTCGGAGAGATATTTCCAATGAGGTATTGTATGCACCAAATGGAGATAATATGACCAAGTTACGACCTCGAGAAGTTGGCTTCCCAACTAATCCCAACGCGCCCACAAACTCTTGGCGTTCCATCTCCTAGGGTTAGGGTTTTGGTTGTTGATGGTTTTTCCTTACTGTTCAGTAATAAAAATGCCCTTGAGCTTCATTGTAACACATTTCAGAGGCATGTAGCCACCACATATCTTCTTAAAGATAAGTTACCATCGCCCAAGCTAGTTTATTTCCATTTATGTATGTGACCATATTTCAGTTCTTTGATATTAATGAAATGAATTTTTGTTTTTGTTGCATCTCTACGGTTATGTGTGTATCTGTATTTTGTTGCATTCTTGCATAACTCTAGATCAATGGTATCCAATTTATATGCTCTATCTCTATTTCTTTCATGTCCCCAATGAAGTCAGGGTATAAGGAGTTAAGGCTCGAACTGGTTGAACCTTTACAAGACAAGCCTCATAAACCCCGACAACCTCCCATGGCGGAAGAAAAGAAAGACTGGGGGAAGGAGATCCTTTCAAAATATTGATTGAGGAATCCCTCGAGCAACAAAGGAATGCGATGTTGGATAACTTTTCCCAGATCCTTTGGCGGCTACCATAGGCAACACATCTTTATCTAGTAGCTAGTATGGAGGAACCACTCCTTTTAAGGTACAAATTAACTTTGAAATTCCCATATTTGAAGATCAGATAGATGTATATGCTGTAGATAGATGGTTAAATCTGTTGGAAGGATACTTTTTAGTTCGTGACTTTTCCAATCGAGAAAATATTACTTTTTCACTCCTCAAAGTCGCCCTGCATGTCAAGGATTGGTGGGAAACCTACTGTGAAGAACAGGATGAGAGAGAATCATCACTATTTTCAGGTGCACTCACTTGGAATTATTTTTGAGATGCCGTCAAGGAATAATATTACGTTGTTGGTAGCTATGAAGATAAATATATAAAGTGGACCACGTTGCATAGGGAAGGGACCAAGATGTCCCCAAGTTCACAAATGTTTTCCATACCCTTCACATGAAGTTGGGTATCAAGGATTCAAAGTGGAATTTGGTACTCAAGTATCATAGTTGTTTACACAAGTACATCCAAGATGAGATGGAGTTCTTGGACATCTCCTCACTTGGCATCGCATATCGATACACTGTCAAGATCGAGTAGAAATTTAAACAGAAGAAGTGAGAGTTTGGATCTGCAAACCTGAAGAAAGGGAAAGGTATCCCCAAACTATAGAACAAAGGAAAAAGCCAAGGTGGGGTGACCCAGGACAACCTACTAAAGCCCCAATAAAATAACAACACCACGAAGAAAAATAAGGACATAGGGAAATGTTGTGAGTTCCATAAGATCCCCACTCACAACACAAGTGAGTGTCAAGCCAAGAAGTCACTGGTGGTCAAGCTAAAGGCTTCCAAATTAGATGCATGTCTAGAATTTAAGTTAGAAACTGAAAAGGGAAATGACAAAGGGAATCATATTATCGACGTAGAGCCTAGCGCCATTATTTCCATCACCAATATCTAGAAGGATGAGCCGGAAGATCCAGAGGAGGGGGGGTGGCTTTTCCACTCATAGATGTGGGTGAAGGGTTCTCTGCTGAAGTTCATTGTCCATAGCGAGAGCCAAAAGAACCTCATTTCAGAAGAGGTCATGAAGTGGTTGGGCCTAATGACCACACCACACCCACAGTCATAAACCATAGGCTGGCTTCACCAAGTGTGAGATCTCTGCATCAGCCAATAGTGTCGCCTTCCTTACAACATCAATCCCTTCATAAATGAGGTACCATGTGATGTTTCTCCTCTTGAATTTTGTGATGTATTATTAGGCCAACCATACTTTTGGAAGCGACATGATGTGTATGATTCTAGGCCTCGTACTATTATTATTACTTTGGAAAATAAGTTCTATGGATACCAGACGTAGCACCACCAACCGCCATTTATTTTATCACTACACAACAATGCAGTAAGATCATTTCCTAGACTGGGAAATTTGTTTTCCTTATGATTCCCCCCAAGGAAAGAAGAATATTGTGGTTTTGGCCTCTAGACAGGGCTCCTCTGCATGGTAGCAGTAGATGCACAAGGTTATGGAGGTGTATAGGGACATCTTCACCTCACCCACATGGGTGCCTCTACATTGTCAGGTCAAGCACTCCATCGATCTAAGCCAGTGCACGTTGATACCTAGTGGACCAGTCTATCGACGCTTTGTTCTGGAGAGTTATGGAATCAAGAGGCAGATTCAGGATTTGTGGCAAAAAGGGCCCATCAGGTAGAGTTCATCAACCCGTGGGAACCTAATCATGTTGGTACATAAGAAGGATGGGACTTTGAGACTTTGTATTTACTATCGAGCACTGAACAAGATCATTGTGTGGAATAGGTATCCAATCCCACAGATTGATGACCTTCTAGACTAGCTCAAGGGGGGAAATATTTCAACAAGATTGAATTGAAATCTGGTTATCACCAGGTACTTATCGAACCCTCTGATCTATGGAAAACTATCTTCAAATCCAAGGAGAGCCTTTTCGAATGTTTGGTCATGCCTTTTGGGTTGACGAATTCCCCTGCAACCTTCATGAGGTTTATGGAGGACATATTGCAACCCTTCACCAACTCATTCATGGTGGTTATTTGGATGAAATTATGATCTTCAACCAGAGTTGGGAAGAGAACCTCCACCATATTCGACAGGTCCTCCAAACCCTGCGGCGACACAAGTTGTGTGCCAATTTGGAGAAATGCACTTTTGGTATTACCAAAGTCCAATATCTGAGTTGCATCATTGATGAGCAGGGTGTGCATGTGGAGCCAACCAAGATATAATTCATTTGATATTAGCTATCCCCAACCAATCTAATAGAGCTCCACAACTCTTTGGGTGTTTCCAACTTCTACCGCAGGTTTGCGTTGGGGTTCTCTCGTATCACCTGGACTTTGAGTCAAGTCACTAAGGGAGGAGTGAAAGAAAATTTATTTTGGTCTAAATCTGAATAGAAGGCATTTTTTGAGTTGAAGCATCGCCTCTACTCTGCACCAATGCTCACATTACCGGACCTACAACAACCATTTAAGATCGAGATAGATGTCTTTGAATATGCTATTGGTGTAGTTCTTACTTAGCAAGGGAATCAGTGGCATATCAGATTAAGACACTATCAGACAAAGTCCAAAAGTATCCCACCTATGAAAAAGATATGTATTCCATTATGTGAAGGCCTACCGAAAATGGAAGCATTACATTCTAGGGAAGGAAATGGCCATCCAAACAAACCACTGACCCTAGTGGTTCATATAGACATAGGGGAAGTTGTAGAACAATCACCATAAAAAAGGGTATACATACCCGCAACAACTCATATGAACATTAATTATAAGAAGGGAAGCACCAACAATGTTGCAGACTTCATCATCTAACCACTGTGCTCGACTCTTATGGGAATGAGACTGCAGAATGGCTACATCTTTACAAGAGTGATCCAGAATTCGGAAACACATATTGGACTCTCCTGAAAGGAAAGAAAGTTCCAAATTTTCACCTCTAGGTGCATTGTTATGCCACCTGGGACACCTTTGTGTTACTTCAAGTGAGTGTACTAAGATGATTTGGGAGGTGAACTATAGTCGGGTCATTGGACATTTTAGGGTAGAGAAAATAGTGGCAATGCTACAAAAGCATATTTTATTGGACAAACCTTAGACAGGATGTTGGGAAGTACATAAAATCGTGCACTACCTATGCCATTTCCAAATCGACCATCAAAATGCAAGGCCTATATACTCCTTTGCCTTCTTCTAGTTGAACTTGGGAATCTATCTCCATGGATTACATGTTAGGCCTTCCTTGTACTAAGCATGGCAACGCCTTCATTTTCATGGTCATTGACAAATTCTCTAATATGGCCATTATGGTGGCCTGAAAGAAGAGTATCACAACAGAAGCCACTACTAAGCTCTTCTTTGAATGAGTGTGGGTAAAATTTTGGATCCCTCAGTCCATTATCTTAGATCGCGACAATAGGTTCCTAATTGTATTTTGGTCAAGTCTCTCATCGATGTTGGATACCAAACTCACTAAGTCCATGACTTTCCATTCCCAAACTAATGGCCAAACAAAGGTCGTCAATAGGATGATCATACACATTTTTCACATGTACAACGTGAAGCATCCACACACATGGGATGAAAGCCTCCCCTATGTACAACATTGTGGTGTAGGAATATCCTCTCTGCAGACAGAGATGATCCCTCTAGCCCAAGAGAGTGGGTCTAGCCACAAACAAGACAATCTAACATAAATTTCCTTAGATCAGAATCAAATAAGAGGGCCTACCTCTTATAATGCTAATCCACTTGATGGTGATCTTTCTACCCTGCTCCAGCTTCCTTTCATTCCTTTTGTTCAAGTACCTAAAACAAACATATAAGAAACAATAGAAAACATGATAACATAAAATCGAATCCAATCTACTTAAAAGGTCAAGGAGTTCTAAGCTATCAAATGTAATATTACACCTGATATCAGAAATAAAACATTAGTTGTATTAAAATAAACTTCAAAGAGAAATACAACCGAAGCCTTGACGTTGGAGATCTCCTTTGTGTTATCCAAGTCCCACTACATGCCTTTTCAACATTCTTTTCCTCCTCTAGCTTGACATAAAATGGCTCCCAAGCTCTAACTCTCTCTCCTCATGCTTTAGCTACCAAAGATGATTCTTTTGTCATCTAAGACAATCTTCCTCTATCAAAAGCTAAAGATTTTAGAATTTTGGAGCTGGTTCTATCTCTCCACCACTTTCACTATGTGTTGTATTGTAACCAAAAAGGGTAAGAGGAAGTGGTTTATATAGGGAGAGGAGGATAAGAATGAGATCTAGTCAAGGGGGGAGAAGGTCTTATCTCCTTGGGAAGGTACACTTTTAAGGGGGGAAAATCCTTATATGGAGTTCTTGGCCCTTATCCAACCAAACGAACATCTAGTGCATCGCCACTGGAAGCTTCTAGACATGAAACTTTGTTTCCTTTTATAAAATTAGTCCAGAAGTAGACCAAAGCAGGTATTGGGCTAATAGTAGTGTCGATCGGTGTGGGTCATAGTGTAAAACTATTCAATCGGTGCAGGTGAGACACTAGGAAAGAGCGTTGATCTTAAAAACTGGGTTTGAAGGAGGATTCTCTGGAAATGTTCTGAAGGGAGTGGGGACTACTTTCTTCAAAATTCAAGGGATGCAAGAGCATAGGTTTTAGGGTGAAAGTATAACATAGTAGTCACTACTAGGGTTCTCTGGATCAGGAACATGAAGTGACAAGAGAGTGACAAATTATTGTGTAATAGATGCCCCCTAAAGCATGAAGTCAGAGCTAAGAGCGATGGCTGAAATGCTTTAATATGGAGTGAGGACTTGGAATACCAGCATCAGAAGACCTGCAACTCAAACATGCATGTATATATCTGAAATCTGATAGTCATGTCTGATAAACATGAGAGGCATATAATAATACATGAATCCATGGTATAGGTGTAGTTATCCATCAAGAAAAGGATAATGTGAATGGATCCTTGGCATGGACGCAACCATTTTACTGAAGGGATCATATGAAATATATCCATGGCATGGGCGCAACCATCCATAAAGAGAGGATAAAAATGAAAATACCCATGGTATGGTTGCAGCCATTCGATTGAGCGGGATCAAAATGATACCCATGACATGGTCACAACCATCCATCTAAAGAATCATATATATAACCATGAATGACTCATCACTCCTTGCAAACTGGACTTTTGTGATCTAAGCCCAGGTTCATGTGCTCCAACATGACCTGATCAAAGTACAAATTCTAACATGTTAATAGATGTGTTGAAGTCAAACATGCTAGAAAATCACTTGATTACTGGCCAATGATGTGAACCGTTAACAAGCGCAAGAGAAACCACCTATAATGTCAATGGTTCTCAAGGTACTATTAGTAAAATTCACAAAGTACGAATAAGGAACTGAAGTTGAACACCTGTGAAATCACTCTATCAAGGGCCAATGATGAGAACTTGTCATCGAGTGCGAAGAACTTGCCATTGAGGCATGCAATCTCTAAGGTACTGGAAAGGAGTTTCTAGAACAACTTCCTGGATAATGAGCTTAAGTTGATAGGAAGTGATCCATCGAAAGAAGGTCATAATGGATCCTTCATCATCGAAACAAAATTGGAAACACAATGAATGACAATAATCCAAGAATGTGGTAGATGATCAGACAATGTATAGGCGAGAAGACTTCTCTTGAGCATGTGGATGACATGACTCTGGAGTTTGGCAACATTTTACATCATAGGATGAAAGATCATGGTGACATGGTAGAGATCAGATGATAGGTTAAAATGGATAACCCAAACCCAGGAAGGAAAGTGACAAAGTGAGGATGTACCAAAACCTGACATGAACAACAAATCACTGTCAATGTTCAAGAGTGACATGCTGCCTCAAGTGAAGAATACAACTAATGAATACTTCTAATTTCCCCCCACCATTTTTGGTGAGTACCCTAGTTACTTTTGAAACACAATCTTGAAGGGGATAACATATGCTTGTAATATAAGCCCATCCTTTGGATGGATCCTACCTAGTAAATTTTAACAAGCCCTAGGAAGGATAAGCTCGGTCTTGTCATAATGACAAGTCCTATGTCATTTAATCTTTTAATGAGTCTGACAAAGGTGAAACTCAGAATATTTTTCATGTTTAGAGAGTTTTAAAAAGACACAAAAAAGAAAACTCCAAGGGTGCCTTTTCGTAAAGTTGTCTCTCGAACCCAAAAAGTTAAAAAACAATATTTAAGAGAACCTCCTAGTCATGTTTGACTAAGATATACCTTTTTCGTAAATAGTTTTATCCCAGCCTGAAAAAGGGGTAAACGTATACTAGGTAAATGACGTTTTGCAGCCTTTAACGAGTTCAAAATGACAAGATCTCGACAATATTTTCATATTTTGAGAGTCAGAAAAGAGCTCAAAGATGAGTCCCTACTTTTATTTTCTTGAAGGAGTCTAAAATCGAAAAATACTCTGCAATATTTTCATTTTTTACAAGTCAGAAAAGAGCTTAAAGGTGATTCGTCCTAGAGGAATGAGTGGTATAAAGGGTAGCAACTAGTTCCGGTTATGGTGGAACTGCTCAAAAACTAAGAGGTCAAGAGGCTGGCTAGTAAAACCACTCATCGCTGTGGTTCCTCAAGAAAGGGTAAAACAACCAAGTAAAAGTGAATGTTTGGTCAAAGAGATGGTGGCGATGGAATGAAGAAAAAACCAAGGCTTATTTGACGAGAGAGGTTGATAAAAATGGCAATCACGAGGGTTAAAATGGAGATGGTTTCACTTTTATACAAGTCTGAACCACGGGGAACTATGCTTCGATTCAGTTTCATGTTTACACAAACTTGAAATAAAAAACTATGCTTGGATTTTGTTTCATGTTTACAAAAGCTTGAAATGAAAAACTATGTTTGGATTCCATTTCATGTTTGCACAAGCTTGAAATCAAAAACTATGCTTGAATGAAAAAAATGGCATGCCCCCAACATGATGAGATTCGAGTCACATGCCCCCCAAACTTCATTTAATTTGTCGAGGTAGACATCAGGTTGCTAAAAGGTGGATGTAATGAAGTTTCACTTTCAAGATCAAGGAAAGATTCGACTGGAATTTGGCAAGATCTTAATCAAGTACTCGATTTAGAAAAGGAAGTTGTTTCATTTTTTAATAAGGTTGACACAGTAAAATAACTATCCTCAAGAATCCTTGTTTCATTTTTTAAGGAGCTTGACACAAGACCAGGAACCATTCTCTGACACTTTGTTTCATCTTTTAATGAGGTTGACACAAGACCACGGACTATCCTCATGACTCCTTGTTTCATTTTTAAGGATATTGACACAAGACTAGGAACCATGCTCCAACACCTTGTTTCATTTTTTAAGGAGGTTGACACAAGACGGGGAACTATCCTCATGACATTTGTTTCATTTTTTAACGAGGTTAATACAGGAACAAACTATCCTTACATGTTGTTTCATTTTTTAATGACATTGACATAGAAAAAGAACTATCCTCGTACGATGTTTCCATTTTTACGAGGTTGACACAGAAAAATAACTATCCTCGTACATTGTTTCATTTTAACGAGGTTGACATAGAAAAAGAACTATCATCATATGCTGTTTCATTTTTTAACGGGGTTGACACAGAAAAAGAACTATCCTCATACACTGTTTCATTTTTTAATGAGGTTGATGAAGAAAAAAAACTATCCTCATACATTGTTTCATTTTTTAACGAGGTTGACACATAAAAAGAACTATCCTCATATGTTGTTTCATTTTTTAATGAGGTTGACACAGATAAAGAACTATCCTCGTAACAGCTGGTCAAGGACCATACGAGAACATGGCCCCTAAGAGGTCCTTACTGGACGGGAGAACTATGCTCTAGGAGGAACACATGTCAACTGGTACAAATGACAGACCAAGCCAATGCCCCCAATACTTAATGTACCATGCCATTGACATGATCATCAATAGATGTGGAGACAGAACGGGTGGCCACATAATTTACCTATGGTGGGGAGGGTACTACCTGAAAACGAGAACCAATAGGGGATGATGGTAGCATTGGAGCCATCTAGTGACCAATGAATGATAATTGATCAATGGTCACTATTCTCCCTTCATGTTGAAAACAAACCACATGGAAGATCAAAGAAAAAAGAGCTCCCATGACATAAACATAGTCACGCCCAAGGAGAAGATCGAAGTCTATGGGACCTTGGACTACCATCATGTCTATATAGATGGTCTTTCCTCCCAAAGTAATAGGGAACTTTGAAAGGATCCCTAAAGGTTGAATGGCTCCTCCATTGAAAGCCAACAAATTCTGGGTGACAAGCACAAGCTGTGGGGATCCCAAAGCTTTCCAAATAGTATAAGACATGATGTTAACAAATGAGCCTTCATCTAATAGAGTGCCATGTACTACCACATTATAGGCTTGTATTGTAATCTGGAAAGGCACATACAATGGGACGGAAAATGCAGTCAATTGAATCCAATCAAAAGAAACAATAAAACTACTTGGTGGGGGTATCATAGGACTTCCCCCATGCTTTACAGGAATAGGAGAAGGATTCTCTTGAACAACTAGGATGGGACTCTTCGATTCATAAGAATCTGAGGAGATGAGAAGAACATGAGCAATATGATCACTACTCTCTTTGGGAACAGAGTGAACAACTGAAGGCGGAGCCAAGTCGACACTCTTTTCGACCAATGTTTGGTCGGGAACTGACACAAGGGAGTCGTGCTTAGGAAGAGTAGGATGGGAAAGAGATGAATCCAAGTCAATCTCTTTACCAACTAGGAGAGGGTTAGAAGAAAGCCTTTGATAACCAAGAGGAAGTTTGGGTTGAGGAGCCGTAAGGTTTTCCAAAACTTTGGAAGCTTTATCCATAAGAGGAAAAGGGTGAAGAAGATGCTCTCCTTCACATAACCTACAAAGGAATTCAATTTTTCCCTTCTTCTTACCATCACTAGCCGAGGGTGTAGCATCAACATGATCTACAGAGGTTGATGGGGATGGTCAATCTAGATTTTGAGACCATACCTCTAAGACTTTAGGAATACTAGGATAGTCTCGAAGGAGATGGTCACCCTTACATAGCCTGCAAGGGAATTTTACCTTCTGCAAAGGATCGAAAGGTTTATTGACAAGAAGTGCATTTGGAGAAATGGTTGCATGGTTGGCCTCTCGCTTATCTGAGTTCTTCTTCTTCGTCTTCTTCTTCTTCTTAGCCTCTTGGTTACTGGATTTCAAATTTTCACCAGGCGAAGTAGAAGAGGAGGGTGAAGAAATAGGTGAAGAAGGTGAGAGGTCAACCTTAGAATCAACATGGTGTCGTTCAGGTGAAGGACATGGTTGGACAGAAGTTGGGACACTCAGAACCACCAAGATCGGAAATAACTAGATAGGTAAACCAATAGCTAACCCAGGAAGGGACAACGTTTCCATATAAGGAGCGTTAGTGTTTCCAAAGGAAGAAAAGTACCAGGACTCCCATCAAAGGGGGATCCTTGATTGGTAAATTCCAGAAATGTTTCCAATGGAATCGACCCTAAATAATCAATAAGGAAGATAACTTTAACTAGGAATATTTTGTGGGTAGTTAATTTCAAGACACTGAAACAAAACTTTTCCTTTTCGTGTTTTAAGAGTCGAGAAAAGGATTGGTAAATTCCAGAAATGTTTCCAATGGAATCGAACCTAAATAATCACTAAGGAAGATAACTTTAACTAGGAATATTTTATGGGTAGTTAATTTCAAGACACTGAAACAAAACTTTGCCTTTTCGTGTTTTAAGAGTCGAGAAAAGGACAAAATATGACTCTAGTCGCTTTCAGATTTAACAAGCTTGAAAGGAAAAGTGCTCGATGATACTTTGAAATTTAAAGATTTAGTAAAGATAAAAAATGACTATTCAGGGTACTTTAGGCATAAAGGATTACAAGGTAATCATGAATTGACAATGTTTTGTTATTAGAATGTAAGGCCCCATTTACAAATCCAAAAAAAATCAACCTAAGATCTCAAGTTCGCACTTAGAAAATTTGAGTTTAAATCCCAACCAAAACCCACACAACATACAATACAACCTTAAAATACAAAAAATGTACCTAAAATGCCTCCAAATATGATGCTGAACTACCAATTTCAACCTCCTCTCCATTGGAAGAACTCCAGATACATAGAGTTGGAAATCTGATAACGCCTCCTCTCCTAATATCTTCCAAATAACAATGATGGAACATTTTCTCTTTCACCCTTAGATTTGTCTCTAGGTTCTCAAATGCCTAAAAATATGTATTTCTTTCATAGTCTCACATTCTTCCATGTCATTCATTTAGCAGATTTCTAACATTTCTATTTTTAATTTGATTGCTTAAATTTAAATCTATCTTCACAATCCAACAAACATCAAATTCACCTTCCATTATGTGAACTAAACCTATGTCATCACAATCTCTATAAATGCAATTGGGTCTCTCTCCCTTGGATGATCCCATCTAATCCATGCAAAAAAAAACAACGTCACTTAACTATGACATGACATATGATGATTCAATGCTAATGGCCACCGAAAATGTGGCCCAAAAACAACCACAACACCTCAACACTCGAATCCACATAGCTTTACTCCTACATGGCATCAAGTGTAATGTAATTCATACAACCCAACAACAATTCCAATGGTCAATGCACTCTTTTCCTCTCTTGAATATATGGATCTCTAATAGAGGTGACACACTAGAACTTGAAAGAACAAAAAATAGCCCAAAACCCGATCACTAAAAACCTCTACACAATAGTAATCTTCACAACCATTTTCACATTCTTGAATCTCATCCCCTATGAGCTGATATAGGGCCATTACCATAGACATGGGGTTGCACACTTAGCCCCTTGTAATACAACCTTCACTGATAGCCCCATAATGCACTCTTAGAAACAAATCTACTCATATATGAATAAGATCCAAACATGCAAATGCACATGGAATCTCAACACTGCTCAACGTAGAGCCACATGCAAATCATAGTGCATCTCAACTCAAATATGGGATTAATCTTATCAGATCAATGACCCTCCATTTCTGATACCAACTTAAACAAATAGAGATAATAGAAAAATAATCAATCAAGAATTTATTAAATCAAGCCTATGTCTACTCACTCCCTAGATACATGACATTGTCCCATTATATAGTAATGGGATTGATAGACTCGATAAATATAACAACTTGGAGGACAAAGAATATCATTCAACTACATCTCACTCACATAGGAAAACAACGACTTCTAGAACATCATCTAAGAACTCACATAATCTGGAATATTCATTTCTCTATTATCTCTAGGTGAGATACCTTTGAAGGTTTTGTTTCAATGTTCATAAATGATTTCTAAAATGGTTTGCCTAGTTTCCATATTCCAAGAGGAAAAACCTTATAGGATTGAATTGTAATTATTGAGTTTCCTTTTCTATAATTTAGGTCTCGGTGGTAGTCATTCATCCAACGTAGGTCTTAATTGTAGTGATTTACCAATATTGACCTTGATTGTGTGCCAAAAAAATCCTTTTGGAATTCACGCCTTATTAGTGAGATTAGGACAATGAGAATGCATCCCTTATAATTTGCTTAAACACTTGGACTAATTCTATTTAGTGGGTACTTCATTTTTTTTTGCATGGGTTTGGTTTGCATTTCTGAGAATCTAATCCTCTATGATTATATTATATATATTATATAATATTATATATTCTATATATATATATCTATTATAATATATATATATATATAAAATATTTATCTATATATATATCTATATCTATATATAATTTATATTATATATTATATCTATATCTATATATATAATATATATATATATATATATATATATATCTATATTTTATATATTATTATTTATATATATATATATATATAGTATATATATATATATCACTTTTCCAATTTTCTTCAAAAAATCTTACTCACAATCAAAGTCACCTGGCTATATAAACAACCATATTAATTAAGATTCTAGCAATGAGATGATAAGCATCATATAAGTGTTACAAGGAGAGTCAAAAGTGGAAATGCAACCCAATATGTAAGTTATATTATTTTATATGATTTTGGAAATTGTTGGGAGTTAAAAAATAAATGCCAGGAAGGAAGTTTATGATAGGTGGTGTCTACCTAGATGTTGTATGTAGAGATGTATGGATTTTATGTTTGTTAATACTAAAGTATTTTAATGAAATATCCTATAGGATTGAATTAAAAATTTTAAATTTTCTTTACTATAAGTTAGGTCTTGGTGGTAGTCATTCATCCAACGTTAGGTATTAATTGTAGTGATTTTCCAAAGATCAACCTTGGTTGTGTTCCAAACAATCTCTTTTTGGAATTCATGCCTTATTAGTGAGATTGAGCACAACGAGAATGTATCCCTAATAAGTTTCTAAACACTCAGACCAATTTCCCTTCTAGTGGGGTACTTCATGTTTTCTTGCATGGGTTTGGGTTTGCATTTTACTGAGAAATATAATTATTATTGAGAAATATAATGCAACATATATACTAAGTTATTTAGATCGATTTCTCTTACACTTTGAAAAATTATTGTGATTACTATTGTCTTGTTCATTATTATTATTATGTTGTTTTCGTCATCAAGACAAATGCCAAAGAATAATATCACATTATTATTATTATGTTATTTTCATCATCAAGATAAATGCCAAAGAAGAAGATCACAAAGAAACCAGAGATAAGCACACACTGAGGGGAAAATCCCTATGAAGGGGAAAACCCAGTCAAAACTCTTCCTCTAGTAGGATCAAATCAAGTTGAGACAAGCCAAGACCTTTTTGACCATGACACAATCTTTCCTCCATCCATCAAGTCAACCTCTTATGAAGGTAAGTCAAACTTCCAAAGTCAACACACATATGCTCCTTAGCTCTGTAATTTAGTTTCTCCAATACAAACTTGAACCTTTGATTTCCTCCTTTGCAATGACATTGTTCCATTATAGACTTTGATCCTCATAATTTCATTGTCCTGTTGTAGACTTCGACCCCTGTAATTTTGCTGACATGTTGCAGATTTGAATTGTCTTTTCTTTCCAAACAAGGTCAAGTTTAGTTTGTTATATATAATTGTTTCTATTTATTCTATTGGGGCATACATGAATGGTAGGAGAGGCCGACTTGATAGAGGGAAAAACCGACTTGATGGAGGAGGATAAGGCATAATCTGTTGACATATAAATTTTTCTTTTTTTGATGCAATGAGCCGAAGAAGGGTCTCTTACATAATGACTTTGACTCAAAAAAAAATCCTAAAGCACTCAATGGGTGCTTTTACCTATTGGCGATTTACCCAACCATGGAAACCATGCTTTAATAAGTCAATTTATTTTACAATAAAAAATTCCTTTATATTTCTTTTGAAAAATACAATTATGAAGGTCGGCACTAGATACATTCTTCAACACTCACTCTTAACTAGGGAGGTATTCATAATTACATATATACATAGGTACAAGGAAGCTCTAAAAATGATATGTTCTATGAAGAGTCACAACATACGCAGTGTTGTAGATTAGATACTTTACCAACATATCTAACAGGGTGGGACTAAGGTGTGTTCCAAGCTTCTACCTCTATAGGTACAATTAGGCTTTAGCTCTAACACCAACCGAAGGATCCAGATATCATATCCAAGGTCGAAGCTCCACAAGACCAATGGTACCATCCCTACTTCAAAATCTAGGCATCATCACAGGCTGACAAGATGTCCTACTAAGCATCTTGTCACCCCAAGATGATTCATCTCTCCTTATAAAATAAATCAGATATATCCACCAGTCCAAGCGTGCTTCAAAACATTCAACCTTCGTATGGAGAGATCCTCCGCAATTAGAACCCCAATTAGTAATAAACTTTATATATATATATATACAATATATATAATATATATATATATACATATATCTTTATTATATACATATACATATACATATACATATACATATATAATTATTCAACCATGTTGTTTATTATTTCTTAAAGGTTTTAGATGTCACAATATGCCCTCCATGTCAACATAGGGGGATTAACATCTTCATATCATTGAAGAAACTTCATCCTTTCAAAACTTCAGGAACATCATTCTTTCTCATGGTAACAAGGTCATCTATTCATCTTTTATGTCATCAACATTCCCTTTATTAATCATCCTTATTACCAAGTCATCTTAAATTATGAACATCTTCAACATCTTGAAGATTATGTACCTGCAAATATTAAAAAGCAAGTACAACCAAGTACAAATATATAGAAACATGAAGTCAAATATATATATCAAAACCATGTCATTTCAATGGAAGCATCAAAATAATAAAGCTTTAGACATCAAATACCTAACCCTATATAGCTTCATAGTCAACACATATTACATCTTTTATATTATGGAATTCAAAAACTTGTTAGGGTTTTTGTTGTAAACCCTAGATTCCATCACTGAGAATTGAAGCCTTAGATACCAACAACTAAATCAAGTTAGCAATCCAATCATAACACTTTACATCTTCAATATTATGCCTTAGAATTTTATGTCAAATTATTCTAGGGTTTTGTCACAAACTCTAGCTTTCATTCATAAAACTAAATCATGAATATAAACAATAAATATAGAATACTAACATTTCATATATATGATTTCGTTAATATTACCTTATATTAATCTGTTACTAGCGGTTTTATCATAAATCCTCGATAAAAACAACAAACTCCAAAAATAGTCATACAACAATTTTGACGAGACTAGAGTTTCAATTACGAAGAAGCTCATACACCTAGGGTTTCATTCCTAGGAATTACATTGAATGTCTCCAAAGTTTTCCATAAATGTTAATTCATAAAACCCTAAAAATCGAAGGTTTTATCATATAACTGAGATATTAACGACAAACTCTAAAAGGCTAGGGTTTCTTCAAAATCCTAAATGTCAAGAGAGTAGGATATCATTATATGTTCTAGGATTTACCAATAAACCCTAAATGGACTAGGGTTTCATTATTAACATACCCTAGGCACCAAAAGGCTAGAGTTTTGAGTTGAACCCTAAAGATTAGGGTCTTACCAAAATACACAAATCTAAAAAGATAGTATATCGAGGGTAGATTCAACCTAAATATTAATCACCCTCAAAAGATCTTTATGATTAAAAAGACCTAAACATGAAAAAGTTATTGACATAAAACAAATTTCAAAATAACCATACATTTTAATATGAAAAAGATCTTGCTACAAATATTTATACATACCTTGAGGTTGTTTCTTTACAAACCTTGTAGGATTTTAGTTGAAGAGTCCCTTTAGCAGCAAAGCTCCTTATAAGCACTTCTTTGAAGATTCCTTATTTCTTCCTTTGAGCTTAGTTTTGCAAAATAATTTGATCCTTATTTCTTTATGTATTTGCAACAAACATTGACAAGCACTACCAAGAGTATATAAGTATAAATACAAATTCGAGATTTTAGATTCAAACCTTAAGTTCAAATTCAATTCTTATTAAGGTTTCCAATTTTACCTTAGAATAAATATAAACCCAAAATATAGGGTTTTAATATTGAATAAGATAGGGTTTGTTAAGAAGGAACAATGGTTTTTATATGAACTATCTAGGGTTTCACAATTACTAGATACATTGAAAATTTTTAGACCTAGGGACCATACATGCAACTAGATTCTGAAATAACCTTAACAAATGACCATGTTATACATACCTCATGATTACATACCTTTGCCTTGAAGGATTGCTATTCCATATAGATATTTTCCTTTTCTTGCAAAGTTGGACACATATTGTTAGAAGATTGAGACAAAAGGAACAAAAATAATACTTACTTGATTTTATGAGGTCTTCAAGGCTCCTTCTATAGGCTTGTGCATTATACTCTGAATAGATTCTTCTCATTGTTTGTAGACTGTTCTTTCTTGACTAATTTATTTGTAGACTTGAGATCATTCTTTAGCTAGGGCTTTCAAGATAATGATATAAGATTTTGAATTTATATCAACCACTAATCATATACCTTTTGAATAGGCCTCTTTTTGTCAATTATTTCCAAAAGTAGGCTTCAAATGGGACTACTCAAAC
>APFE031219535.1:265579-291308 GCA_000404065.3 Pinus taeda
ATCCACACTTAATCCATTAGAAAATCTAAAGTGGAAAAACTAAGCGCTTTAAACAAAATGGGTTGATACTCATCAACGCTTTTCAAAATCAAGATGAGAATCACTAACAAAAAAAAATGTTCACACTTGATACATAAAAAAATTTAAAGTGTAAAAAATAAACCCTCTAAAAAAATGTGTTGATGTTGCGTCAACACTTTTCAAAATCAAAATGAAAGTCGCTAACATTTAAAAAAATTGTTCATACTTGATACATAAAAAATTTTAAAGTGGCAAAAATATGCTAAAACAAAGTGTATTATCAATCACCATTTTCCAAAATCGAGTGAATTTTTGCTACCTCAAATAAATGGGTACTAGGTCATTTTCTCGTTTGATCGATAACTAGGTTAATAGATCAAAGTAATTTAATAGAAGATAGCTTGGAAACAGGAGAAAAAATACCACCAAAATCAATTCCCTGCACTCAGTAATAACTTTTTTTTACCAATCGAGCTTTGTATTTCTCCACCTTGCATTTTTTATTCATCTTCTTCTTAAACATCGATTTGCTACCAATGGCTTTCCTTCCAACTAGCAACTCCACCAAATCCCAAGCCTCATTTTTTTACAAAGATGCCATTTCATCAACCATGGCCTCCTTCTAGAGTTTTCCATCCTCTGTATCCTCTACCTCCCTAAAATTTCTGGAATCTTCATCAGTAATAGATAAAGAAAAATTTGAACAAAAATAAAATGAACTATATCTCTTTGGTTGTCTTCTCTCTCATCAAAATCGGAGTGTGTGACTCTTCCTCTTCTACTAAGAGGACTTCATGTTTAATAAAATCATTCACTCCTCTAAATAACACATCTCGACTGTACACAACCTCCCTTGTTTTTGGGTTCCAAGGCTTATAACCTTTTAAATCATCCTTATACCCAAGAAAAATGCACCTTTCATATTTTCTATCCAACTTGGTTATTTTCTTCCTTAGAACATGTACATATGCATCGGAACCAAATACCCTAAGACATGAAAGAGAGGGTTTCTCACTAGTCCATACCTCATGTGGAATCTTATCCTCTAACACTGATGAAGGTGATATGTTAACTAGGTAACATCCGGTATCCACCTTTTGGTCTTCGTTGACCAAGGATGATCACCGATGCATTCAGCATCAATCCCAACCTTACTGTATCATTGGAGATACTTTATACCATGTCGGTGTCGATTAAATTCTTCGCCAATGTCTAACTCTTGAGGAGGCTGAGAGAGTCTTGAATGAATGCCATTCTAGAGAATGTTGTGGTCATATTTCTGGATATGCTACTACTCAAAAGATACCCCATGCTGGTTATTTTTGACCCTCCATCTTCAAGGATTGCATCCTTGCTGTTCGCAAATGCCATAAGTGCCAAATTTATCAGTGAAAAATGTGCACCCCACCTGCCCACCTTCACCCCGTTATTACCGTTAGTCCTTTTTCCAAATGGGGCATTGACTATATGACATTTAACCCTCATTCAATTGGGGGGCATGGTTATATTATAGTTGCCATGGATTATTTCACCAAATGGGCCAAAGTGATGCCTACATACTCTGATGATGGTAAAACGATGGCTTAATTTCTATTCAATAACGTTATTTCCACGTTTGGAGTGCCTCAGGCCATTGTCACCAACCATGGCTCCCATTTTTGAGATTACATGATGGCGGAGCTAACTTCTACATTGGGTTTGTGCCACGATGGCTCTACCTCGTACTACCTTCAAGGCAATGGCCAAGTTGAAGTTGTGAACAAAGCCTTGGTTATGATGCTTCAATGCAAAATTGGGATGCACAAGTCAAATTGTCATCTCATGCTCTTTTCAGCTTTGTGGGCTTACTGAACCTTGACCAAAGACGCAACTGGATTCACAGCTTTCTAGCTAGTCTATGGTTTGGAAGCAACTTTACTGATTGAGTGTGAAATTCCCTCACTCAAGCTAGTTGTAAAACTTCTCCCCGAAACCTCACCTCAAGAAGAGTGCCTTTTGTACTTAGAATAATTGGATGAAACTTGCCATCTTGTTGCTTTAGTCATTAAAGCATAGAAGAAGCAAGCTAAGTCTCATTTTGATTAATCAGTCTCCTCTCATGCTTTTTCTAAGGGTGATTTAGTTTTATTGTATGATCAAGCTAATGATAAGCTGGGGGCAGGTAAATTTGAACCTATGTGGCATGGGCCCTACATTGTTAAATGTGTGTTATAGAAAGGGGCCTATGAGCTGATTGATTATGAGAGAAATCCCTTAGACAAGCCTTGTAATGGGCTTTATCTCAAAAAGTACTATGCCTGAGTCATATTGCATGGCTACTTTTGTACAATAGTGTGTTATCTCATTTTTGTGAAGTGTGGTTTAGTGTGTTGTTTTTCAAGAAACTTTCCTGCTTATTATGTTTTCACCTACTTTGTAGATGTTTGTGACTCCTCACATCAGTTTCGTTGATGGTGCTTGTTGTAGTACCCAGAATCTATCATCCACGGTATGGGCCATTTATGACCCCCATGGTGAGTTGATTGATCTTCAAGGTATTTGTTTAGGTCAAAAAAGTAATAACATTGCTGAGTATAGTGAAATTATCGAAATGTTGTCAGAAGCCATTGCTCTTGACATTCGGGAATTGGTTGTCAACCTTGATTCACAACTTGTTGTTCTTCAGCTCAACAGGCAATATTCCGTTAGATATTGAGAATGTATTTGCATATTCATCTCTTAGAAAGAAATTTTGATTACATTACATATCATCATATTCCTAGGCGATGAATACATTGAAAAATGCAATAACTAATTATGTGTTGGATAGACATTTGCGAAATATGTGAAAAAACAAAAACATTTGTACCATAATAAGCAGAAAATATAGGATATATATAATATATATATATATATATATTATATATATATATATATATTATTTATATATATATTATATATATATAATATATCATATATTATATATATTATTTTATATATATATATATATATATATATATAAGTTTGAGTGTCATACATCAAAACCCCAAAAATAATATATGTGTTCAAGTACATCCTTGGCTCGTAGGCCTCAAAATTGTAAAATGCTAAACCTATGTGCTACTTGGCATGGTACTCATGATAACACGTTATTTCTTGTATTACATGAGTCAACAGTCGATGGATTTGGTCTGATACCCCCACTATGTGCCGTTGATACTCGCGTGGCATGTCACCCACCCAGGCATACTCTGAGATACCTCTAGTCAATCCCTTGAGGTTTCGCATGATTTCCTTCTTGTTATAAAATATTTCTTGATAAGGAGTGACATCAAACTATCAAGAAACGTGCTTGGAAATCGGGAACATCCTAGCAAGTCATTCTGGTCCCACATCTGCATTTACAAAATTGAAATTTCATGAATGTATATATTTCAAAAGCAATGAAAAAATAAAAAAATTAAGATTTTTTTGCTTACCTCCATCATCATAATCTTCTCCCTCTAGGAGCAGCATATATGGATCGTTGTGGAAGTCAGTACCGCTATAGGGCCAATCCTCTACTACAATCAGCTACATCCTTAGCCACGAAAAGAAGGCGGGTTTGTATGACATATGCTGACCCCAGTAATTCAAGGCATCAACTCACTCCAATGGACCATCCGTGGGTCTCGTGGCAATGGTGGGTTCACCTCAGCAAGATGATAGTGAAATAGCGGGATCCACTCCAAAAATAAGGTCACTAGAATGGAGCCATATCTGAACTACTTCAAGTTTCTTGCCATGGCTTTGGATAGCTGGCGCTTCATGTTTACCGTCATGGCTTCTGCCAAATTGAAGATAGTCGATGCCGTACATTCTATAGCATATTGGAACTTGGATTTGTTGGACTCATGCAAAGCCTGAGCCCCAGCCACTCTGTTTATGGTCAAGAGAAGTGTTTTCAGCAAAAGGTCCGGAATAGTCATGATATCTATCTTGTCGCTCTTTGATTTCAATGCTTCTGCGCAGTGTTCTGCGAGCAACGTGTTCACACTTGCTCCAATAGGCCTGCCCCTATACAAGTTGACTAGTTCCCCTCTTCAGGACATTTGAGTGATGAAATAGATGTTGGAAGTTTCCAATTATAGTTCTTAGTTGCGAATTATAAAAACTTCCTGATTGACATCCCAAAGACTGATAAAATATTGTAGTAACTCAGGTTGAGCTCGAAGACTGAGTGTGAGGAATAATTTGAGGAGTCCATAATTCCTCAAGGCATTCAAACAGTTTGGGTCTGCCAATGCTTGTGAATCAATTGCCTCATGCTCACATTCTCTCCAATCAACCGTTTTGCGTTGTTTTTTCCCTGCAAAAACCATAGAATTAAGTCAACATTCATCCTTGGCTAAAGAAATCTCGGTTCCAAGCAGAGAAATTAGGAAAAATTTCAAAATTTTTGTGTTCATGGCACTAGCACGACTGTTTTTAAAAAAGTAGCACCAGCGACGCCCTTGCCCGAGTTAATAACCCTCGATCGGCATGATCCCATGCCTGGAAATTGCGCTGACTGAGGGTGATTTTTTTCTAAGATCTTCCCTAGAAATCCAAAAAACAGTTAAAAACAAGAAAAACAAGCATAAAAATGAAGCTAAGGGTCTCAGCTCTTACCTGCAACTGACGAAACTTCAAATGGCCTCCTGGATCTGTCGCAATCTTCTCCTGAAAATCTAGGGCACAAATGGGTGGAAATTTCTCCACACAAGGTAAAAAGTTAAAATGGTAAAAATTATTTACTTTTCCCCTTTTTATTCATTTTTCATGAAACTTTAGGGTTTTAAAGGAATTTTTCATCTATTTTACATCAAAATTGGATAATACATTTACCTTTTGTGCAACAACATGTGACAGATTGCTAATGATGGTATTGGAGTTGTGTTTAAGCTATTTTCTCGACTTGTAAAAATCAAATGAAAAGATCACCGAGTATTTTTCCCTTTTTAACTTGTTAAAGAGAATAAAAACAGGGGGTCCGCTTTCAAACTCTTTTCTGACTCTTTAAACATGAAAAAATTGCCGAGCTCTTGTTGTTTTGAACTCGTTAAAGGCTGTGAAACGTTGTTTACCCAGTATGTGTTTACCCCTTTTTTTGAGCTGGGATAAACTATTTACGAAAAAGGTACTCCTTGACTAAAATGGTCAAGTGGTTCTCTCAAGTATCGTTTTCTACCTTTTCAGGCTCAAGAGACACAAATGTATGAAAAGGGACCATGTGGAGTTTTCGTTTGCATGTCTTTCTCAAAATCTCTAAACATGAAAAGGATACCAAGTTACACCTCTGTAGGACTCATTAAAACATTAAACGACATTGGATTTGTCACCATGACGAACATGAGCTTTTCCTTCCTAGGGCTCATTAATCTTACTTGGTGGGATTCATCCGAAGGATGGACTTATCATGCAAGAACATGCTATCCCCTTTAAGCTTGCAATTAAAAATAATTGGGGTACCTGTCAGAAATGGTGGGGGAAAATGGGAAATTCTATCAGCTATGTCGGAAGCTCACTTTTGAACATGACACTTTCTGCTTCGTGTCAGGTTGGGATATCCTTGCTTCATCGTTGAATTTCCTGGGATGGGTTGATTATTATTGCCTTCCATTTGATCTTTTCCATGTCATCATTACCTTTGATCCTATGGATCCAGAAGCTACCAAACTTCAGAGTCATGTCGCTGATATGTTCAAGAGTTTTCCTTCTATAGTTACACTCATTCCTGATCCTCTGTATCATCCATAAACATTGCATCCCTTGTCTCGTGTTGATGATGTGGGATACATCATGGCCCTCCTTCGACATAGTCACTTCCTGTTGACTTCAAATCATTATTCGAGAAGTTGGCCGAGAGATTCCATTTTAGTACCTTAGAGCTTGCATGCCTTAATGGAAAGTTCTTCACATTGTTCACATCATTGGATTTTGATCAGGTGATTTCATAGGTGTTCAACTTCAGTTAATGGTTGACATCATTAACTGGTAATTAGGCGACTTTCTAGCATGTTAGACTTCAACCCATCTATTCACATGTTAAAATTTGTACTTTGATCAGGTCGTGTTGTAGCGCAAGACCCTGGACTCAGATTACAAAAGTCTAGATTGTAAGGAAATGTGACATGATCATACTGATATACATGTCTCCTTCAGATGGATGGTTGCGACCATACCATGAGTTGTCATATGTAATTCTTCTCATTATTGAATGGTTGTGACCATACCTTGGTTTTGATATGATCCTCTATATTGGATGGCTACGCCCATGCCTTGGATCCATTTACATGATCTCTCTTTGGATGGCTGCATCCATGCCACAATTCATGTATAATTTGTCAGATTTTGAGTGATGTATCTGTGTATATTATTTCTTGCAGGTTTTTTTGACGACGGACTCCATTTCCCTGCATCTACTGGTAAATCATTTCACCCCTCACTCTAGTTCAGCCTTCATGCTTTAGGGGGCATCTGTTACACAAAAATTTTGTCACTGTCCCTGTACTCTCCATTCCATGATCCTAGAGGACCTATATAGTGAACCCTACATACTATCCCATCATGAAGAGACTCCCATTATGTCCCTCTTCATGAGCAGAACAATTCCCTTTTGCATCATTTCCCAAGAATCTTCTTTTTACCCCAGTTGACAAGACTGACATTGATGACCCATTCCCTCCTCACGCCGATTTGCAGGGATTTAAACCAGGACTAGTGCCATACGGTGCAAATGAACATATTCTCAGTCACGCCGATCCTCTTTTGTAAAGTTTTTTAAATATGGAGTCGAAGCTTCTAGGTCTATAAGCTTCATAACGGAAGTCTGGTAAATGGTTTAGCTAGATGGATCTGAGGAAGTCAATTTGGACTCCTTTCCCCTATTAGGATGGAACACACCCAAGAGATAAGGTCTCTCCCATGATAAGAGGAACCATCTCCCTTCCATCCAAGCTATATAAACTCCTCCTTTTCCAAGCTAAACTAGTCTTAGTATTTTTGGAGCTTGAATAACCAGCAAGATATCATAGCTTGTGGCCTTCTAGTTTATGTTTGTGGAGGGAGAATAGTGTGTTTGGTTTGGTTTGGAACTAAAGGGAAGAGGCCTTAAAAATTCCATTGTTGAGGCTATCCATGAGTTTCTATCAGAGGTGTGGGAACCCAGATACGTCGAAGGAGACCAACAACGTCAAGGCATTGGTTGTAATCTCTTTTTGAAATTATATGAATACAACTATTGATTGATTTCCTACATTAATTGTTATCTCACATTTGATGGCTTAAGGTTTCTTGAACTTTTAAGTAGGCTGAATGAAATTTTTATGCTATCACGTTTGTTGTTGTTGTTTGTTTGCTTGCTTCAGGTATTCAAAGGAAGGAAATGAAAAGTAGCTAGAGTAAGGAAGCAGGATCATTAACAAGCGGAATAACGTTCTATGAGGTAGGCCCTCTTATTTGATTCTAGCTTAAGGAAGTTTTCCATAGATTGTTTGTTTGTGGCTAGACCCGCTCTCCCAGGCTAGATGAATTGTCTTTGTCTACATCGAGAATTTACCTACACCATAGGTAGCAAAAGCCATAATCACTAGTTCCATGCAAATACCTGAAAACCTGCTTCATTACTGTCCAATGCTCCTTCCTTAGCTTTGACACAAACCTTCTCAATACTTACACTATATGTGCAATGTATGGTATGCTATAGACCATTGAATACATATGGCTACCAACTACGCTCACATATGGAAAATGAGACATGTCCTATTTCTCTTCCTATGTCTTGAGACACTATTTAAGAAATAACTTTACACCTATAGGAATAAGAAACATCACCGGTTTGCTATAGTACATATTAAACCTCTGCAATATTGTCTCAACATACTTCCTTTAGTTTAACCAAATCTTCCTCTTTTCCCAATATCATTTAATTTTGCATGCCAAAAATATAGTTTGCAACACCAAGATCCTTCATGTCTAATTTATAGGACAATTGGGTCTTCAAATCCTGGACAATTTCTTTTTAATTTCCAATCAACAACATATCATCCATATACAAGACCAAATAAATAACACGGTCACCAATTAACTTAAAATACACACAATGATACGCTTTGTTCCTTATGAAGCTAAGTCCTTGTATATATATGTCAAATTTTTTATGTCACATCCTTGGTGACTGTTTTAACCCATACAAATACTTTTCTAACCTGCATACCAATTATTTCTTACCCTTCACCGCAAAGCCTTTAGGTTACTTCATGTAGATCTCTTCTTTTAGATCCTTGTTAAGAAATGTTGTCTTCACATCCATCTGTTCTACCTTAAAGTCAAAAGGAGCAATAATAGATAAAAGTGATTTAATAGGAGATAGCTTGGAAACCTGAGAAAAAATATCACCAAAATCAATTCTTTACACATGGGAATAACCTTTTTCTACCAATCGAGCTTTGTATTTCTCCACCTTTCCTTTTACAGTCATCTTCTTCTTAAACACCCATTTTCTACCAATGGGTTTCCTTTCAACCAACAACTACACCAGACCCCAAGCCTCATGTTTTCAAACATGTCATTTCATCAACCATGGCCTCCTTCTAGAGTTTTCCATCCTCTGAATCCACTACCTCCCTAAAAGTTTTGGATCATCATTAGTAATAGATAAGGAAAAATTTGAACAAAAATAAAATGGACTATATCTCTTTGGATGCCTTCTCTCTAGAACTGATCTCATCAAAACACCGAGATATATCACTTTTTGTTTTTATATTATTTTTCCTGAAAGTTCACGAGATGTGAACTTGTAGCTTGTTTTCCTCCAAGTTGTGATTGAACTCATGATCTGAAAATAAGAGCCAAGTTCCTTTTTATAGGATTTTTCAAGGTGGAAACAAAGAGACATGTCTCTTCAAGTAGATCGACATGAGTAGGCTAGGTATAGGTGACTCTCAATAAAAATATAATTTTTATATCTTAAAAATACATTTTCTCATCAACCATTTGGAGTTCTGGGGCGAGTAAAGGCTCATTGGAAAGAGGAAGAAATCCTCTTTTAGATGGTATGAAAATTATTGTGAAGAGATGCCTCTAAGGTGGTGAATTTTTTTTTCCTTTGTGATTTCCCTTGAATTATTTAGTGCAGAAGATGATTATGACAGTATGGCTTCTCTTGGAACAATATGGCTTCGTCATAGGGGTCATGTCATCATGAAACTAGTATAGTGACGATGTAGTAATCAATAGAAGAGCTCAATAGGTTTATATTTCATCAATGATAATTATTGACCAACAATCTCCCCCTTTATCATTGATGGAAATATTCCACCATTCTCTCCCCCTTTGACATCAATGGCAAATAGGGTGCCAAAGTACTCCGCCTATCAAACTATTTCCTTTGTCATGCTGCTCCCCATGTCATGGTGCTCCTACTTTTGTGAAAGTGATTACTTAATGTGATGTAAGAGCAATAACCCCCATATTTTGGCGAACATGTTCAAATTCTTCTTGTGGAAGGGGTTTTGTGAATATATTTGCAATTTTGTCCTTTGTATTGATGTATTCCAACTTGATGTTTTTTTTCAGCAACCTGTTCATAGAGAAAGTGATATTTGATTGGAATATGTTTGGTCTTTGAGTGCATCACTAGATTCTTTGAGATATTTATGGCACTAGTGTTGTCACAATAGATTGTGATTAGATGTTTAGTTTCTATGTTGACATCATTCAAAGCTTCCTCCATCCATGGTATTTGTGTACAACAATATGAAACATCTATATATTTGGCTTTAGTTGTGGAAAGAGATATATATGATTATTTTTTGCTGAGCCAAGATATTATACAATCTCCCATGAAGAATGCATTTTTGCTGGTACCTTTTCGATCATCCACGCTTCCAGCCCAATCAGCATCGGACTAAGCTGTCAGAGTAAGAGTTGAGATTTTGGGATACCAAAGACCAAACTCATAAGTACCTTTCAAGTATCTAATAATTCTTTTCATAACTGCTAGATAAGATTGTTTAGGAGTTGACTAAAATCTTGACACCATTCCCACTGCTTCCATAATATCTAGCCTTGTAGCAATTAAGTATAGGAGAGCTCCAATTATTGACCTATAAAGAGTTGCATATATAGAGGTAGAGTCATCATCTTTGCTCAGTTTGCAACCTATGGTCATTGGTGTGCTTATGGGTGCACATTCTTCCATCCCATATCTTTTAAGCATGTCTTTAAGATATTGTTCTTGAGATATAAACATGCCTGCTGTGGTTTGAGATACTTGTAGTCTAGGGAAGAAATATAAATCACCAATCACCGACATTTCGAACCTTTTTGACATATTTTGAGCACAATCCTGGCTTATCTCATCATCATTGCTCGCAGAAATCAGATCATCAACATATACAAGAGTGACTAGTAATTTATCCTTGTCCACCTTCATGTAGAGATAACTTCCTGCCACCCCCTTTTTGAAACCTTTTTTGTTGTAGATAGTGATCCAATGTTGCGTACCAAGCTCTAGAAGCTTGTTTCAATCCATACAATTCCTTTTTCAACTCGCATACAAAGTCTTTACCTTTAGCTAGGTCAAAACCTTATGGTTGCTCCATGTAGACTTCTTCCTTGAGTTCTCCATTCATAAATGCTGATTTTGTGTCCATCTGATAGAGTTTGAACCCTTTTGATAAAGAAAATGCCAAAAACATCCTTATAGTTTCCAATCGGGCTACCGATGCAAAGGTTTCTTTAAAGTCAGTTCCTTCAATTTGTGAGTGTCCCTTGCAAACGAGTCTTTCTTTATTTCTGATTATTTGTCCATCTTCATTCATTTTGTTTTTGAACACCCATTTGGTTCCAATTATATTTTTATTTTTTGGACAAGGAACCAACTCCCATGTGTCATTCTTATTGATTTGAGAAATTTCTTCTTCCATGGCTTTTACCCAGTGAGGATCCTTACTTGCTTGAGTAAAATCTTCTGGTTCTATCATAGATAAGAGAGAAACATCATCTTTCCTCGTTGTACTTGTAATCCTTATTTAATTTTGTATTCCCTCATTTACATTGCCAATAATATTTTCTTCTAGATTTTTTTTTTGGATGAATTTCACATTTAAGGAGTTTGATATGGTTCTTTTTTATTTTCTTGATCTTTTTCCTCTTTTATTGGCTCTTCTTCGAATTCTTCAAGGATATGATTTTCTTCATGGACTTCAATTTATTTTTCTAGAAGGGCTTGGTAAATTTTTACATCAATGCTTTCTACTACCTTTCGTAGTCGATTATTGCAGCATTTGTAAGTTTTGCTTCTTGTAGAATATCTAAGGAATATTCCTTCATCAACCCGAGAATCAAACTTTCCTAGTGAATCATCATTGATATTCATAAAAAATTTGCTTCCAAAGATTATTACTTCACTGAAGCAAGTCTTCCTTTCCATAGTTCGTATGGTGTCTTGTCGTTATTTTCTCTTAGTTGAGTTTGATTTAAGGTATAAACTATTGTCCCAACTATTTCTTTCCAAAACGTGGGTTGCAAATCAACTGCTAGTAGCATTGTTCTTGCCATATCTTGTATAGTTCGGTTTCTTCTTTCTTCTAATCCATTTTGTTTGGGAGTTATAGCAATAGAGAGTTTTATCTTGATTCCATGCACTTTACAAAATTCATCAAATTCTTTTGAAGTAAATTCTCCTCCCCTATATGTTCTAAGTCATTTAATCTTTGATTCTTTCTCATTCTCTACTAGAGCTTTGAAATTCTTGAAACATTCAAATGCTTCAGATTTGAATTTTATGAAGTATACCCACATCATTCTAGTATAGTCATAAACAAATAAATAAAAATACCTTCAACCTTGTGGAGCTGGAGTTCTAGCTGGTCCACATAAATATGCATGTATGATCTCCAAAGGTTTTGATGTTGAGAACTCCTTAGTTTTGAAATAGTTTCTAGTTTTCTTTCCATGTTGACATGGGCCACACACAAATTGATCTGGCTTGATAATTTTTGGAATGTCCCTTACTACATTATTATTGTTGATATTAATCAAGTTATCAAATATTAGATGAACCAATCATTTGTGCCATAACCAACTTTCATCTGCTCGGCTTATATAGCATTTATCTTCTTGAATTTTGCTCAGAATGTATACATTGTTTTGTTTTATTACGCCTTTTGCTACCAGTTCACCTGAGGAGGATTTTACTATCTCACAATCTTTTATACTAAAGACAACCTTGTGTCCTTGGTCACAAATTTGGCTCACACCCAAAATATTGTGTTTGAGGCCTTCCACCAGTAGTGCATTTTGGGCTTCTCCTTTTCCATTGACGAGAGCAACAGTCCCTTTTCTAGTAATCTTGGCAGATCCACTCCCAAAAGATACATCTGCATCCTTTTTGTTTAATGAGGTAAAATTCTTTGAGTCACTTTTCATGTGTCTTGAACATCTAGTATCCACTATCCATGAACCATTTATTTTCATTACTATGAGCACATAGAGCTAGGCCACATCTATTTACAGTGGGTTCCTCCCCTTTTAATCCTTCTCTTTTGAATGATTTTTTTTTTTCATCATGACCATAATCATTACATAATGAGTAAATCTGATCATACTTAGCCAAGGGATCAAAAGTTTTGTAAGTCATGATTTTCCCTTGTTTTTTGAGGCTAAGTGGCTTGCTTTGTTGATTCCTATATGTTGAAGCATTGTCCTTGCGAGCCTTGCAATGCTTAGCTTGATGATCAAAGTTTTTACAATAAAAACAGTAACCAAGAAAGATTGCTTGGTACCTGTTAGAATAGCCTTGACTTGAATTAGTATTCTTCCTTAGAGTTGTCCTTCCTTCATTCCTTGGATTGATAAAGGTGGACCTTTGTTCTTGCTTGGATGAGTTCTCTTCTTTTGGATGACTAGAAAGAATGTCAGCATAGCTTCTTTGGATTTCTTCATTCACATTCTCCTTTGTACTTGATGATTATCCTTTGAATCTAATCCCATATTTGTCACATTGAGGTCTTCGAGTATTAAGGATGTTATCAAGTGTTTGATAGATTTTCCAACTCCTAGGACACCAATCATTTTACCTTGTTTTAATAGAGAATGTGAGTAGTATTTACTTGCATATTCTCGACAAGATTCTTCATTGTAAAATTAGTTCCTAAATTGCTTATGCTGAATTCACTGTTCAATCACTTTGTTGTACTATATTTACTTCAATTCGAAGATAAATTTGCTTCACTGTGTTGTCTTCATTACTAGGCTTCACTTTATCTATCCCACTATCCAAGAGAGAGTTCTTCATTGTCCAAAGGAGGGTTCTACAACATCATTGTGCCACTATTCAAATGACACTACAGTCTGGTCCTTTAGAGTCTAAGGAGATGTACTGTCACTTAATTCGAATACTGAGAGACAACCTTATCGCTAATTATTATGCAGTCATAATGTTGCATTTGAAGCCCAAGTCACAGTCCTAGAAATAAGGTCTAGATTCACTGTGTAATGATCTGAATCACAGTTCACTATCTCAACCAAAGATTTGAGTTCCGTTGATAAGATATAACCACCAGTCCGAGTAATAAAGAGAGTTGCCTAATTTGAAGTTGTAGACATAGTATGAAGATGTAGAGCCACAATCCGAAAATGTAGAGGTAGACCTAAGGTATAGAGCTACAAACCCGAGATATAGAGTCACAGATCCGAGGTACAGACCCAACCTTGTGAGTGTAATAATCTTGTAATGAGGGCTAAGAGACAGTCCACCAATCTAATCTAGACACCAATCCGAGAGACAGTCCACCAATCTGAGAGATCTCCAATCCAAGCCAGACACGAATCTGAGAGATAGTCCACCAATATGAGCTAGACACCAAGATATATCACTTTCTGTTTTGATATTCTTCTTCCTGAAAGTTCACAAGATGTGTACCTATAGCTTGTTATCCTCCAAGTTGTGATTAAACTCATGATCTGAGAATGAGAGCCAAGTTACTTTTTATAGGATTTTTCAAGGTGGAAATGAAGAGACATGTATCTTCAAGTAGGCCGACATGAGTAGGCCAAGTCTAGGTCAGATTACAATAAAAAATTAATTTTTATATCTTAAAAAATCATTTTCTCATCAACCATTTGGATTTTCGGGGCGAGTAAAGGCTCATTGGAAAGAGGAATAAATCCTCTTTTAGATGGTATGGAAATTATTATGAAGATATGCCTCTAAGGTTGTGAATTTTTTTTTCTTTGTGACTTCCCTTGAACTATTTAGTGCAAAAGTTGATTAGGATAGTATGGCTTCTCTTGGAACAGTATGGATTCGTCATAGGGGTCATGTCATCATGAAAATAGTACAATGATGGTGTAGTTATCAATAGGAGAGTTCAACAGGTATATATTTCATCAATGACAATTATTGACCAACACAACATACTTGGAAGATTATAATCATGCCAAGGTAGGAGTCTATTCTATGGACCTAAAGTGTAGATTTTGGAAATGGGTATCAATGCATGAGCCTGTTAATAACATTCATTTTAATATGGATGAAAAAGTTATAGATGTCCATGTTGGAGGAATGCTTGATGGAAAATAACTCATCCTCATTTAGTGGAAGAACTAAAATAACAAGAAATGGAGGCTCCATCCCATCCATTGTAAGTAATATAACAATGAAAATTTGTCATTCAACGTCTTTATTGAAATAAATCATCATGTATAAGTTTACTAATATAATGAGTCAGTCAATTCAAATGTAATAGAATTTTGTAACATTTTAATCTTATCAATCCATGTTTGTAAACTTGTGAAGTGTGATGCAAAATATATGGTAGGACTTAGCTTCTAATTTGATCTAAAAATTGACTTTCAAAATACTATGCTAGTTTATGAAAAAAATTGATGACTATATAACTCAATATAGTCATGGTTCTAAAACATTTATAGATGCTAATAACCATGTAGATTATTCTAATGATTTTAACAACAAACTTCTTTAAATATCTGAATTATAATTGTTTGTATATTTTAAAGATTTTATTTTTATTCAATTGGAAGATTCGTATGGTTATCATTCATTATATTGACACATAAGAAATCAAAATTACATTGTTGCATCAAATTAAAGCACTATGCAAGAAATAAATATTTGTGGCCACTTTTAATATTCTATCCTCAGACTACAAAACCTATTATAAAATCCTTTAAACTATATGAACTATATCCAATGAAAATAGAACTTGTAAATTGAGAAGACCTTAAGCTAGAAAGAAACAAGCTCACTACTGTGTTATGAAAAGAAAATACACTATGCTATGAACGTTAAAAAAATCATTTAAACAAGAAGCAACATGGGTCTTGGTAGAGGGGGCCCTCCTGGTTGGGTCTCACATGCTGGAGTAACTTAGAACTTGATTACTAACTCAAATCACAAGGAAATTCACATATAAAAACTGTATAACTCTCTTGGATTGAGAAGTATATTAAAAATAGAGAGTACATATAGCAAAACTTAAATCCTATCTTACTATCTCTTATAAAAAAAATACAATATTTATAATTTTTTAAAACAAAATTGGACTTCAAAATCCTATTACCATAATTCTGAATGCGATAATGATATCTCATAGTGCTAATATTACAATTTAGAACAAGATATTGATGACTGAGAGTTATAATGCTACAAAACAATGTATGAGACTCAAAGTCACGTTGTGTAATGATGTATAGTTCTTAGATATCCTAATTTGGACCAATGTAAGCATGAATCTCGTTCTCCATCCTTTGCACTTGATGCTATGCCACAATGGTATGATGCTTGCAACAATGTGTTGTCATGAATCCATGGTGCGCTACCATGATGGTTTGTGAACTTGTGATACACTCTGTGTCTGCTTGATCTGTTGATTAAGGCATTGACTATGTTGTAGGGATGACACGATTGCTTGTTGTGTTTGCATGATAGGTGGATAACCATGTTGATACATTTTTTCACATTCTTTATATTCTTTAGTTTTGCTGAGCTGTTTTTTTTAAGTATGTCAACCTACGGTTTTTCCCCTAAACTAGAGAGTAGATAGATTATTTCAAATTCTACAACTTTTACACTTTATCTTGTTTTTATGAAAAAAACATATAAAACAATAGAAAAATGGGCACATTACATTTAAAATTACTTGATTTTAACCTTTGTAGATCTCATACTATTTATAGGTACGGATGATGGAAAAAATATGAAAAAGGACTGTTATGATGGCTTCCTAAAACAATAAAATGGTCGAAACAAAGTCATAATATTTTACAATATGCCACTCAGACAAGAGTGCTGGTTGACAAAAACTAGGCATCTTTTACAATATGCCACATGGACAAGAGTGCTAGTCGACAAAAAGTTCCTAACAACCTAGATCTTCTCTGGAATTTGGTCACTTGTATTTACAACAATTTTTTACTATTTCTAAATTTTTATACAAATTTTATTAGAGGGGATCTTTCCCCTTTGGAAAGTTTTCATGACCCCCTTGAGTCTAGGAAAAATAATTGCCCAAGGGTTTGATGCTCCTGCATCAAAGTCAAACCACTTGAACAGTGAAACCACTTGAACCTTGATTTCTATGATTGTAAGATTGTTAATACTTGGCTAGTTGAATTAATGCAAAAGTGACAAATATATCACAAGATGAATTTGAACTTAAGTGTAGGAGGTGCAAATACTTTACCTCCTTTTTGAAGCTATAACCTTTTAGGGAAAAGCACATATTTTTTCCTACAATACAAAACACATTTTTTTTTTACCTTTAGGGTCTACCATCTATCCTTTTGAACCTTGAATCTCTTAACTTACGAAATACTCAGATTAGTTAAATAACCAATTAAACTCCACCAAATAAACCATATAATTTGATTGCAATAAAAGAATTCTTATAAACACTCACAAAACAATCCAAATAATTTTTCACATTTTGTGAATAACATTAAAAATAAATATTATTGTAATACAATATATACTCTTAATATAAACAAGGGCTTCCCGTAGGGAAGAAGGGCTTGTATGGGGATTCGATGTCGAGATCGAAGTTGAGCGTGCTGACAACAAAATGCTCGCTTTTTAATAGTAATTGTTGCATTTGCTAGAAGTATTGTGGGTCGTTTATGAGTTTTCCAGTGGCTGGGTCTGCGCAGTGAAAGAATTGGGACTCTTTTATCAGCTCCGCAGTGAATAGGTTTGCGTTTTAATGGAGGACTTTGAAGGAAAGTAGAGTCATATCTTTGATTTATTTCCCTCGCGCTTCCATGACTTTGTTTGTGTTTTAATGGAGGACTTCGAAGGATAGTAGAGTCAGATCTTTGATTAATTTCCCTCGCACCTCCATTTTGTTGGCGAGGAGTAGACAGCTGGTAGAATCGATGTCTATCTTCGTTTCTACCACCTACCTGCTCCTCGCCAACAAACTCACGGAGCCTAACTCGATTTCCGAAGTCATCCATGAAAACGTAGAAAATGCCACTGTGAAATTCAGAAAAGACCCCAAATTCTTCCAGCAGATGCAACAACTAATATTGAAGGCGGAGCATTTACTACTCACAACACTAAACTTTGATCTCGAGATCGAAACGCCTTACAAACACCTCGCCTCTGCCCTCAAAAAGTTCAAAGCTAAAGCTAAACAATGGCATTCTCAGTTTGCACAGGTTTCTTACCCTCAGAAAGTTCAAATCTAAACAATGGCATTCTTAGTTTGCACAGGTTTCTTGGAACTTTGTGACTGATGCATTGATGACGATGATATGTCTCCAGTTCAAACCCTGCTAGGTCGCTGGTGCTGGTACCCATGGTGGCAGGGGTTCGATATGTCTACCTCAGATTGGCAGTCAACTGTTAGTAGTGTTTAATGTAACAGAAAGGATGTGCCTCCAATCTCCATCACCAATTGCTCGCTCCCCAACTGCATCACCAATCGCTTCTTAGACCGGGAACAGCTCTCCTGCTGGCAATATTGATGTAGGCTATACACCCACAAGTACAAATACATGTGACTCTGTTGGGTGCTCGCTCCTCAGCTGCATCACCAATCGCTTCTTAGACCGGGAATAGCTCTCCTGCTGGCAATATTGATGTAGGCTATACACTCATAAGTACGAATACATGTGACTCTGTTGATTCCATGCAGGAAGAATGTCTTACTGCAATGAATGTTGCTGGATACCATGGGGTGTGACACAGTTGGAACGATAGTCCATGTGATTTTCAGTTTGAAGCAGTGATTAAACACTTAAAAGAAACCAATAGTGATAACATAGAAAATTAATAAATCAAGACTTTCTCCAATTAGGCTTATGCCTACTAGCTCACACATCAGTCTTGATCCATCTTAATTTTGGATCAACCAAGGGATCAAATCTCTTTTCTCTTCTGTGAGAAATATGACTTTCTCAGCTCCATAGATCCCTAAATAAGATGGATTTAATATGGCTTAATTTCACCCTTTAAATAGGTTATATTCCACATGAATACCATGGATCAATACCATAGGGTATCATACCATGGGTCAATACTATGTAATTATTTTTATTTTAACATTAGTTTTTTATTATTTTTATTTTATTTTGATCAAGTAAAAATATTTTCGTGGCATTGTTTTTATTTTTAGGGTTAAATACAACAAATTACTATTATTATTATCCAATTTTAAGGTGATTCCAAGCCACACACGGAATTGGTGTATGAGAGCCCCTTGTTTGTGGGACTCGACCCACCTCCATGCAACTATACATACTCTACCTCCCTAAAATAGAACACTAAATTACATTATAGGACATTGCATTACAACATCTCTACCAAATTGGGTTGGAGAGCACAATGCCAATGTTACATTATATAGCAATGAGATTGATAGACTGGACAAACATAACAATATGGACGATAAAGATTGACTTAGCTACAACTCATTAAGATAGGAAAACAACAACTTCTAGAACATTGCCTTGGAACTCACACAACTCCTAATATTCATTTCTAAGATTTTTTGTGATCCATATTGTAGATAAATGCATTTTCGATTAATCACATCATTAGGATTCCATATTGTAGATAAATGCCTTTTCGATTAATCACATCATTAGGATTTGGTCTACGTTTCAAACCAACTAATGTGATTCATCGGGAAAAAAATCATACAATCTTCATGAATAAATAGCATGGATGCATCATTGCCTAAGGTTAGCCATTGAAAACTAGTTAAACATGTAAAAAATTCTTAAGTTGTTTTAAAATCCTTAAAAAGATAGATATGCATTATTTAATATTCTAAAATTAGTTATAAATTATTTAATATTTTGAATTTATTTATAAATTAGTTATTAGGATGTTAAGGAAAAGTTAAAAGTATTAATAAAAATAGTTGTTAGGATATTATATATAAAATTAAATAGTAATTTATTTTATAAAGGGGGTTGTAAATATTAATAAAAATATAGTTACTTAATATTAATATTATCGAGGTTAACATATTATAAAATATAAGGTTAAGAGAAATAAAGAGAAGGAAAGGGAGTTATTTAATATTATAAATTTATTTATAAACTAGGAGGAGTACGAATACTAGTAATGTATTGTTAATAATACTTTAAAAATTAATAAGGGGTTAAGAATAAGTTATAAATAGTTTATATTTAAATACTAATAAGGTTTAATACCAAATTATTATAAAGAATAAGGTAAAGAGATGTTAAGAGTATATATATTAATGAAGTAATTAGGAATTCATTAATTTATTAAGAAAAAATAGGGTCAAAAAGTGAATCAAAGTAAAGGTAAAGGGATAGTATTATCTCTAAGTCTCCCCATTAATGTAAAAATGAATCATTTACCACATCTAACAATATTCTAACATAAAATGTATAACATAAAAAGCATGCCCACTAGTTTAAGTCCCAACGAGACTTACAAAGTGTGACAAAGTGTTCAAGTATTTCATTTTGACTTTCTTTGCTACAATATATTGATGAAACTTCTTCTTCAACTTGTTTCTCCAAACTTTTATGTTTTCAACTTGTTTTTTCTTCTTCTCACTCAAGATCATGAACTTTGGATATCTCTTCTTGCTACACTTTAGATGATGTCAATTCATTTCAACTCATTCTTCAACAAGTTCATTTCCATCATTGAATTTTTTAAAGTCTTGTTTAGTAGACCATTGTCACATCAACCCATAGTAATATTTAATTTATTCAGGGCTCCAATACATTAAAAATTCTATTGTTTTTTTTCATTTTTTACCTCATCCATGTTGTCTTCAACAAATTCAAAATCTTGATTGTGAATGGACATTACGACTATGTTCTCCTCCTCTTCTTCATTTGCTTCTTCGTGGCTGCTACTAAAATCTGCACACTGGTAAATATTTGTGAGATTTACAAAATCATCATTATTTGGGTTCTTTTCATTTTCATTTCCATTCAGAGTTCCCTCCTTTCTCTACTATATCATTATGTTTTATAAACAAATATTCATTTGTTTCTGCATCACACTCTTTGTACTTTGTTTCATCTTGTTCATCCTTGGTTATTCTTCCACTGAGCAATTTATCTATGATCTTCTTGTGCCACACCATTTGAAACCAACTTTCATCTTAAAGGTGTTCATCATCATAATTAACTTTAAATCCTTCAATACTTCACATTCTTTATATTCATATTTAGTGATTTTTCTTGTTGGATCGAGTTGTGTTCCTCCATTCTCTCCTCCAACAACCTTCTCTATAATTTATTTTGGTAGCTTTATTTCAGGCACAAAATCTCCTTTTGATGTATTAAGATATTGCAAGGTGTTTCTTCCCTTTTCATTGTACTTCGTATCTAGAGTTTCCCAAAAGACTTTTGCAATGTTTCCTTGATCAAATTCATATAAAATACTTAAAAAATGTTTCCATCTGCTACTGAAATAATAAGAAATAATGTTAATTCATCCCCTCTTTTATCATGGGGATCTATTAAACCTTTTTGAACAAAGTACAATAAATGATTTGAACAAAATAACTCTTCCATTTTATTTTCTCAAAGGTCGTAATTCATACTTTTGAAATAGGGAAAAATATGCATTAATTTGTTCAATTATTCATCTGGTTCTTCTATCTCTTCATCTTTATTGGGCTTGATTTTCTCTTCATCTTCATTTATCTATTCTAGATTTACATTCTAATTATTACCTTATCATATATGGGTTCCTTGGATATAGCTAGAAGCACTCCATATTTTTCTACAAAATATGTTGCCTCTTCCATTTCATTCTTTCTCTTGATCTGTTTGAGTTCTCTTCAAGATTGTTTAAGTCTCCTTTTCTTGCCCATGACTATTGTGCATTCTCCCTCTATCTTCTTCAATTCCTTTTTCCACGATCAACTACCAATTCATGAAAATGAACAATGGAAACAAATTCCCTTAGTGACTTCCTTTATGAAATATTTAATGCGACTCATGATTTGAGGTAATCAACTCTATCTAAAAAGATAATGATGTTAGAAAACCTCTTTTTGAATAACACTTTACACAACTAAATATGTGTTCCAACACCAAGGATGAAATTTCTTTCAATGCTCACTTTCTAAAAACCGTTATTGAAACTATAGATTTATTCTTGATGTACTCTTTGCACACTCAAACCCATATTTTTTTTAATGTCAATTCTTCAATGCCTACCAAATAAATACAACTAATTGACCACTTTTTAAATCACAATTTTGAACCTCACGACCTTTCTTTATTTGCATAAGCCTTGATTCTCTCCACTCATTTCACCATGCTTGTCACGCTAATAATTTCCTCAAGAATAAATGAGACCAAAATTCATGTCCAACTTAGACCTACCCTTAATGGTAAAGAAGGGTTGCAAGAGCTGAGATATTTTTGTCACAAGTACAAATGGACCGGGATGGAATCAAAGATAACAATGTTTTGTTGTTAGAATGTAAGGCCCCATTTACAAATCCAAAAAATATCAAGTTGAGATCTCAAGTTCGCACTTAAAAAATTTGAGTTTAAATCCCAACCAAAACCCACACAACATACAACAGAACCTTAAAATACAAAAACTGTATCTAAAACACCTCCAAATATGATGCTGAACTACCAATTTCAACCTCCTCTCCATTGGAAGAGCTCCAAATACACAGAGCTGGAAATCTGATGACACCTCCTCTCCTAATATCTCCCAAATAACAATGATGGAACATTTTCTCTTGCACCCTTAGATATGTCTCTATGTTCTCAAATGCCTAAACAAATGTATTTCTTTCGTAATCTCACATTCTTCCATGTCATTCATTTAGCAGATTTCTAACATTTCTATTTTTAATTTGATTGCTTAAATTTAAATCTATCTTCACAATCCAAAAAACATCAAATTCACCTTCCATTATGTGAACTAAACCTATGTCATCACAATCTCTATGAATGCAATTGGGTCTCTCTCCCTTGGATGATCCCATCTAATCCATGCAAAAAAAAAAACAACATCACTTAACTATGACATGACATATGATGATTCAATGCTAATGGCCACCGAAAATGTGTCCCAAAAACAACCGCAACACCTCAACACTTGAAACTCACATAGCTTTACTCCTACATGGCATCAAGTGTAATGCAATTCATACAACCCAACAACAATTCCAATGGTCACTGCACTCTTTTCCTCTCTTGAATATATGGATCTCTAATAGAGGTGACACACTAGAACTTGAAAGAACAAGAAATAGCCCAAAACCTGATCATTAAAAACCTCTACACAATAGTAATCTTCACAACCATTTTCACTTTCTTGAATCTCACCCCCTATGATCTGATATAGGGCCATTACCATAGACATACGGTTGCACACTTAGCCCCTTGTAATACAACCTTCATTGATAGCCCCATAATACACTCTTAGAAACAAATCTACTCACATATGAATAAGATCCAAACATGAAAATTCACATGGAACAACCACATGTAGATCTCAACACTGCTCAACTTAAAGCCACATGCAAATCATAGTGTAGCTCAACTCAGATCTAGGATTAATCTTATTAGATCAATGACCCTCCATTTCTGATACCAACTTAAATAAATAGAGATAATAGAAAAATAATCAATCAAGAATTTATTAAATCAATCCTATGTCTACTCACTCCCTAGATACATGACATTGTCCCATTATATAGTAATGGGATTGATAGAATCGATAAATATAATAACTTGGAGGACAAAGAATCTTAGTCAACTACATCTCACTCACATAGGAAAACAACGACTTCTAGAACATCATCTAAGAACTCACATAATCTGGAATATTCATTTCTCTATTATCTCTAAGTTAGATACCTTTGAAGGTTTTGTTTCAATCTTCATAAATTATTTCTAAAATGGTTTGCCTAGTTTCCATATTCCAAGAGGAAAAACCTTATAAGATTGAATTGTAATTATTGAGTTTCCTTTTCTATAATTCAAGTCTCGGTGGTAGTCATTCATCCAACGTAGGTCTTAATTGTAGTGATTTACCAATATCAACCTTGGTTGTGTGCCAAAAAAATTCTTTTGGATTTCACACCTTATTAGTGAGATTAAGAACAATGAGAATGCATCCCTAATAATTTGCTAAACACTTGGACCAAATTCTATATTAGTGGGGTACTTCATGTTTTCTTGCATGGGTTTGGGTTTGCATTTTACTGAGAATCTAACTCCTCGATGATTATATATTATATATATATATATATATATATATATATATATATATATATATATATATATATATTATATATATTATATATATATATATATATATATATATATATATATATATATATATATATCACTCTTCCAATCTTTCTTCAAAAAATATTACTCACAATCAAAGTCACCTGGTTATATAAACAACCATCTTAATTAAGATTCTAGAAATGAGATGATAAGCATCATATAAGTGTTACAAGGAGAGTCAAAAGTGGAAACTCAACCCAATATGTAAGTTATATTATTTTATTTGATTTTGGAAATTGTTGGGAGTTAAAAAAGAAATGCCAGGAAGGAAGTTTATGATAGGTGGTGTCTACCTAGATGTTTTATATAGAGATGTATGGATTTTATGTTTGTTAATACTAATGTATTTCAATGAAATATCCTATAGGATTGAATTACAACTATTAAATTTTCTTTACTATAAGTCAGGTCTTGGTGGTAGTCATTCATCCAATGCCAGGTATTAATTCTAGTGATTTTCCAAAGATCAACCTTGGTTGTGTTCCAAACAATCTCTTTTTGGAATTCATGCCTTATTAGTGAGATTGAGCACAACGAGAATGTATCCCTAATAAGTTTCTAAACACTCAGACCAATTTCCCTTCTAGTGGGGTACTTCATGTTTTCTTGCATGGGTTTGGGTTTGCATTTTACTGAGAAATATAATTATTATTGAGAAATATAATGCAACATATTTACTAAGTTCTTTAGATCGATTTCTCTTATACTTTGAAAAATTATTGTGATTATTATTGTCTTGTTCATTATTATTATTATGTTGTTTTCATCATCAAGACAAATGCCAAAGAATAATATCACATTATTATTATTATGTTATTTTCATCATCAAGACAAATTCCAAAGAAGAAGATCACAAAGAAACCAGAGATAAGCACATAGTGAGGGGAAAATCCCTATGAAGGGGAAAACCCAGTCAAAACTCTTCCTCTAGTAGGATCAATCAAGTTGAGACCCAAGACCTTTTTGACCATGACACAATCTTTCCTCCATCCATTAAGTCAACCTCTTATGAAGGTAAGTCAAACTTCCAAAGTCAACACACATGTGCTCCTTAGCTCTGTAATTTAGTTTCTCCAATACAAACTTGAACCTTTGATTTCCTCCTCTGCAATTACATTGTTCCATTATAGACTTCGATCCTCGTAATTTCATTTTCTTGTTGTAGACTTCGACCCCTGCAATTTCACTGACATGTTGCAGATTTGAATTGTCTTTTCTGTCCAAACAAGGTCAAGTTTATTTTGTTATATATAATTGTTTCTATCTATTCTATTGGGGCCTACATGAATGGTAGGAGAGGCTGACTTGATAGAGGAAAAACCGACTTGATGGAGGAGGATAAGGCATAATCTGTTGACATATAAATTTTTCTTTTTGTGATGCAATGAGCTGAAGAAGGGTCTCTTACATAATGACTTTGACTCAAAAAAAATCCTAGAGCACTCTATGGGTTCTTTTACCTATTGGTCATTTACCCAACCATGAAACCCATGCTTTAATAAGTCAATTTATTTTACAATAAAAAATTCCTTTATATTTCTTTTGAAAAATACAATTATGAAGGTCGGCACTAGCTACATTTTTCAACACTCACTCTTAACTAGGTAGGTATTCATAATTACATATATACATAGGTACAAGGAAGCTCTAAATATGATATGTTCTATGAAGAGTCACAACATACGCAGTGTTATAGATTAGATACTTTACCAATGTATCTAACAGGGTGGGACTAAGGTGTGTTCCAAGCTTCTACCTCTATAGGTACAATTAGGCTTTAGCTCTAACACCAACCCAGGGATCCAGATATTGTATCCAAGGTTGAAGCTCCACAAGACCAATGATACCATCCCTACTTCATAATCTAGACATCATCACAGGCCGACAAGATGTCTTACTAAGCATCTTGTCGCCCCAA
>APFE031219538.1:0-14230 GCA_000404065.3 Pinus taeda
TACATCAGTTTTTACTCGCCATACTGTTGTAAAAATAAAAAACAATAAAATTTAAGTGGGGTTACCAACTTTTACCTATGTCCATACTCCCGCTGATAGAAATTACTTCAGCGATGAACACTTCGGTGGTGAGCAGTTTGGCGGTAATGTAACTTTTACTTCACGTTGAATTTATTTCGCAGGCTTTTACTTCAACCATTATACAATATGGTTTTGGAAATCCATCGGGTCCGGGCTTTATCGCATAGCACACATATATGCAAAAGTGTGCACCCATGGTTTCCCCGATTGTGAAAATACTGTGGACCCGATAATCTATAAAAAAGGATTAATACCATCGTCGGGTCCGGCCCATCAGCGATTGCACATTTATAAAAAGTTATGCTCCACTTAAAAATGCCGATAGCGATATGCTGATGCGATATCGGTGATCGCTTATCGCAAACATAAAAGAAACTTTATAATACCCACTGCCATTTCGCCGAACTGCTCACCGCCGAAGTGTTCATCGCTGAAGTCGCTCGGATCGCTTATCGTTGGAGCGCAGTTGAAATTACATTTTCAACAAGCCATTGTTGACGCCGTCTTTTCTGCCCAACAAAGCAATTGTAAGGATTCGTGGGGTCTATTGGCTCTGTCAGCTTTTGTCTCCTATGGAGTGATTGTCACCCTCCTTCGGGAATGGAGTAGTCTACCTAGGCGGTAGAATGGCCCGGTTTCCGTCACCACCCGGAAATTTTCCGGTCCCTCCGCCCTCAGCCACCCTCCTCTTCGCCACCCTCCCCTGGCATTCCTGATAGCCCTTTCCTGGCATTCCTAACATTCCCTGACAGAAAATCTGATGTCAGCACTGACCTCCCCTGACAGATTGGGTCTGAGTGGGAATTGCAGCGGCGAAGAGTTATTGCCATTTCCAATTCGAAATGAGGATCCCGCGGGCTGTTCACTCACCTTCTTCCTCGGCGCCTCCAGCTCTGCAATTCCTCCGCTCTGCAGCTCGCCACCCAGGTACAATTCGGTGACACCTCCGACTCTGTTAATTGAAATTCCCTTCAATGCGAAATCGAAATTCCCTGTAATGTAAAATCATTAGGTTATGGTTGCTGTTATTTTCATTGTGAAACCCGCGAAATCAAAATTCCCTGTAATGTAAAATCATCAGGTTCACGGAACAACTAATGTTAACAAAAATATAGGCCTAAGTTTTCAGCAGATCAAGGCTTGATTTTTTCGTGATCAGTCTGGTTCCAATTCCATTTGAAGAAGAGCGAAAATACCTACAGGTCGTGTCTACGATATCTACACTTGTTGTGACGGGAATATGAATCTCAATGTATAGGCTATGTGCAGAATGTGGGTACAAAAACTGCAACTTAAATTAATGATCGCAATCTGGTGATTTGATTTCGGTCACTGCGTCCTCTTCAATTTGTGAATAGAGAGAAAGAGAACCCAAATGTACTCATGCAAGTCTTGACGTGTCTACGTGGATGGAAGGAGAATACACTCTAATCCTCAATTGCTTGTCTTTCTCTCTCCGCTACATAACTTCGCTGGCTGAATTTCGGCCTTTCTTTTCCAGTTGATAAATCTGCTGCCAGAGTATTAGTCATCAATTTCAAGTGATTAACTAACTGGAAAAAAAATTGGTCCTCGATTCCAAATGGAGGATGGAATGGGTAGAGTTTTACCTAGGAAACAAAAACATAAATTCAAATACACAACAGAACCTTTGTAAAAGCTATAAACATCCACAACTCTGTTCCAGAAACCCCTACTTTCCATATGCACAGAACTACAATACTTCCATCTTACTTTATACATAATGAGGAAGATAACGTTAATAGAGAAATCAATGTTATCTTCCATTAATAGAGAAATCAAAACTAATTTCCAAGCTTACTAAGACCCCAGAAGCTTAAATATGCTAAAATAAGTACATTATTATTTGTAGGCTCATTATGTCAGATGAAGGAGGTTATGGACGCACAAGAGACTTGGAAAACTTCCTCGTTCTGTTTACACGTCAATAATTTTGAATATGATTTGCATGTCATGCTGAGGCTATATAGTAAGCACAGCTGCTGGGGCATGCTTGTAAGAAGGGGAGAGACTGAATGAAAATCTCTGTGAAATCATGGCCAGAACACTCTTGGCCTCTAACATGGAAAAATTTTGGCCAACACAATTTCTTGGCCCCAAGGAAAATGGAAGGAAAGCATTTGGATTAACTGCTGCCTTTGAAACACCCTCTGCAAATCTCTCTGGCTTAAACAAGTTTGCATCTGGACCCCAAAACTTTTCATTATGATGTATTGCCAAAATTGAAATTGACAAGGCTGCATCTTTCAGAAGAGAGAACTGGCCAAGCTCGATTGCTTTGTATGCTTTTCTTATTAACCTAGCAGCAGGTGGATATAGCCTTAGAGTTTCATTTAGCACCATAGTCATCTACAAGCAAGATGAAAAAAACATCAATACAATGTAAGAGAAAAAATCAACCAATTAAAATATAAATAACCTTAGAGGTTACCAGGGTAATCAGGAAACCAGAACCAGTTATTCTAACTTAAAGATATAATGACATCTTGGATTGAAAGGCATAAGACCATCTACTCAACTATTATATACTGTTGCAATTACTAGACAGATAAATATTAATAGCCTTAAAGATTATGAGGGTTATCAGGGAAACCAGAACCAAGCCATCTAACTTAAAGATATAATGACACCTTGGATTGAAAAGGCCTAACACCATATACTCAACTATTATGTACTGTTGTAATCACATTAGTAATTCTTATTTAATATTGTTGACATCAAAATGATCAAATCTCACTTGGAGATGACTGGAAAAAGCTGAGTAAGAACTGATTCAAACTTGGAAAAAACTGAGAATAATTCTCAAAAATAAAAAATAAAAATACACAAAATTCCATTGATGAATCTACATACTACAGAAGACCATGGATTTCACATGACAGATCCCTAATTGCCTGTGGTGAAATTGGGTCGAAAAAACAAACACAGTACTCTTTTTTATTCTTTTCTATTTTCTATAAACAGGTGACTGAGTCTCTAGAGTCACACTCACATTTTGACATGTAATTCTGTATTGAATTCATCAGTTAATCGAGCAAGTATGGTTAGTGTATTTTCACACTCACCGCATTGAAAATCAATTACTTGGGGTAACAACCACTTTGGGAACATGGGACTAACTGCCCATTCAAGGTAATGATAAGGGCTTGGAACTTGAATGAAGACTATTATTCTAAAGCCTTTTATAATAGTGTAATTGAAAACCCCAACATGGTATCAGGACCTTGGCCTAGTTTAGACGATGCATTTGAGGGTTGTTGGAGTTATCGTGGCACTCACCTCATTGGGAATAAATTTTTAAAGATAAATGATTCTATACCTATAGTTCTCTGGGACCCTGTTTTCATAAGTTTTTCTGAAAGTTATTCCAGAGAAATATGACTCTTTACAACTTTGTTCTCTGAACTACTTAGTGGAATGAAAATTCTGTTGGGACCAAAATCAGCCAGACTCCATTTTGGTCAAGAAGTTTGCATGTTTCACTGACTTTATATTCCCTGGTTTCCGAGTGTATGCTTCCTGAATTTTTAATAAGCCATGTCACAGAAGATTCTCCACGTTGGGTTTTGCCAATACATTGTAGAGACTGAGTCATGTCATTATGTTTTTTTGTCCTGTAAATTTTTTCAGTGGTTTTTAAGTAGGTGATAGGATTTTGGCACTTGGTTTATTGGAAATAACGAATATTAACTTCATCATTTTCCAAGCTAAGAAATAGGAAATTATTTCAATATGCTCCAAAGATTATGGTAATGTGGTTAAACCTGTGTTCTTTCTTTTGAATTTTGTGGCCACAGACAAGAGACTGGAGGAAGCTGACTGTTGTAGAAGAATTAGAGGATCTATTCCCTAAGGAGGTAGCATATGCCATATACTATAAATAGTGACTTTTGAACTTGTTACTTTTAATCCAATGCCTAATCATTCACTTAGAATTTTACTGCAAAGGTGGTTGAACTCATTGTAGCAAATATATATGATTCTGGACCACTAAATCTAAATCTTGTTAGGAGAACAGATTTATCTTCATCATGGGTGTGGGAAAGACCTGTTGATGAAAGCATAGGCAAAAAAAAATTTGATCAGGTATATGGCTGGGGAAACTGTTGTATTGTTGAAAGAATCCTTTGTTGCAATGCTTATCTGGCAAATTAGCACCTATTTGACACAGACAGACTATGCTGACAGAAGTGATATTTTGTCTGTGGGCATTTGCCAATAAGTAGAGACGAAAATCAAAGAATGATCAGCAAGCTAATCTTCCATGACAAATTGGCATTTCCTTTGAGGAACTCGAGCAAAATTCCAAGGATGTTAGATTGAAGTCACTTCAGGATGTTAATGCTTCAAATAATGAAATGCTGGTGACAGGCTTGAAAGGAGTTGGAGGAGTTAAACACAAAGATGTTGTAGGGAATGTTCTTGCTAGTAAGTTTGGTTCACCATTTTGAATTTCTTACTTGTATTGGACTGGGATTCATTTATTCTATAAAGTTGTCAAACATCAATTCTTATTGTAAGGTGTATAAGCTGGGCTTAATTGAGAATGACTTGCGAATGCAGATCACTCACAGATTGAAGAAAATCCACCAAAAATTCAACGGAGGGTAACTGCTTTCCCCTTGCTATTTCTCTATCAGAGTGGTTACATGTTCGAGATGAATCCATATTAACAAGGATTGAAAACTGATCACCATTTTTTGAATATGGTACTTATAGAGTATACCTAAAAGTGCACGTGTGGATCTTTGAGCTATTTAGGTTTTGGACCTTGCAGGGCTGAGTTCATTTGAGCAAGTCAAATGAGCTATTTGAGTTTTGGACCTTGCAGGGCTGAGTTCATTTGAGCAAGTCAAAATTTGAGCATAATGAACTTTGTTGTAGATGTTGTCTTAAGTTTATAGTTCATTCTGTTTGCAGCAATTGAGACAATGAAGAAGGGAAAAACGGTTGACAGACCTGCTCCAACAGGATGACGAAGAAGCAACTAACCTTGAAAATGATGCTATTATGAGATCTAAAGTGGTAGGTTCAGCAGTGCTAGGCAAATACAGCATTTGGAGACTTGAATTTGAGAGCGATAGTTCGGGTTCCAGCATAAAATTGATTCGAGACCAACTTATTATGGGCACAGTGTACGCAAGCATTGCACGATCTAGGAATCAACTTGACATTTACAATGACTTGATGCTGCATATGAAAGAAAGCCAATGACATAATCTGTTCTCTTAAAGTTCATGAAACCTTGTGGTTTGACATGGAATGTTGGGTTGTTTCAGAAGGCTCTAGGTAAATTGAGAACATGGGTGCCTGCAAAATTTGAGGAAAGTTTGAGCCTTCATCAGTGCAATATTAAAAATATGGGTGCCTGATGAGCACCGAGGAATGTTTGAGCCCTCATCAATGCAAAAGTAAAAGATCAATTATATGCCACTACTCTCCTGAAGTTTCATGAAATTTTGAACTTTGACATGGAATGTCGAGTTAATTCACATGGCTCTGTAATTGTTCAACAAATTGAATTGTTGGTTCTTTTTACTACAATGTTTCTGTATTTTCTCACGTAATTGGTCTAATACTGCAGACTAAGCTGTAACAATGCTGTATACACACCACAATTTGGGAATGAATTAGTGTTTTGGACATCAATCTAAATTGTTCTTCAAATATATTCCCAAATGTTAGATCTGTTATATGATCAAAACAAATCTAATTTTATTTACGGTGTTCATATTTAAGAAAGAAGCTCTTGGGTTCATAGCATCTTGAAGTGCAGTTTTCTGAAGTTTGAACCTGTTGCTTTTGAACCAAGTCAACCTGAAACGTGCATTCTTAGTTATTCTAATGCTTCGATTATGAACTCTGTTACCAACTGTACAACCAACTTTTCCATGAGTTCTAAAAACACGAAGCAAACACGACACAAATCAAACCCCTTATTTGGAATTGAAGCCTGATTTGGTATTTTTAAAGAAGATTACAGCCTTGCCCATGCCCAGGTCTGATACCACTTGAAGGCTTGGTATTGCATATTCAAGTGTCAATGTTTGATACATTGGATGCTTGTGTGAATTTATTATCTTTCTATCATGGAGCTGCATATCATATCTTTGTTTAGATGGACATAATGAATCACTTCTAGAGGCTATGGTTTCTTTTTTCTCCTTGTACACAAACGAACCCTTACATCCATACCAGCCAATACATTATGCATCCTGTCCATACTCTATAACCTTCAATGCTTACATAAATACATGTTTGTAGTTTTATAAAGTACACAAATAAAAAATATATCCATACCAACCAACACATTTTGTCTCCTTTACATAAGAAATCGCTGTCCATGCTTTTGATGCCTTCCTCCTGTCATTTGTGCTGTAGATGATCCATCCTCTTGTCAATTAATGACTTGAACCACTAACTTGACACTGCTTCATTGTGCACTATGACATTTTTATCTAACTTCTTCGGAAAATGAGGAACTAATGTGATTCATCTTAATGCAAAAATTTATAAGATTTGACAAACCCCTATTCAGCATTGAAATTGATGATAGCATTCCATGTTATTAATTACCAATGTGTCTAATATTTTGACCCACATCTATGTAGATTTATATCATAAAAACTTTATAATCATGATTATTTAAGGATTGCATTAAGACCAGACCTTAAATGGAAGATAACATTCATCTTTTGCATGAATGTTGAACATTCCGAAATGCTACTCATGGGCAATTTTCTTTCCATATGTATGCATTTGATGTGAAAAAAACATTCCCTTAGTGAGCAATGAATTGACATTGATTAAATTGACTCACTAGTTTACTTTCTTGTAGAGATATCACAAAATTGGTAATAATGTAAGACATGAATTAACCAAGTTAAACAACAAGGAACACAAATGTTGGTCAATTTATTGGTTTAAATCCTACACACTTAATTACCAATTTCGGGGTGTAGACTTGCAGGATACAAGCACTGTATATGCAGAGTTTAGGGCATTAGTGGCTTTCTAACTTATGCTACAAACCAATGACAAAAAAACAATTTGAGAACAAATGCGACAAACACTTGTTCACTAGACATGAACTCAAAGAAACAATTTTGTCAGGGATGGTGTTTCACTCAGCATTAATTATGAGTGTTGCTATCTCATTTACAAATGGAGCCCCTAGTTCAAATTTTCAACGAGGCCTAGCAAACTATAGTTATTATAAAAAAAAGGAACATTTGTTCAAAGGATTTAAATCCAAAGAATGGTTGTTCATTGTAAACAAGTAATTGTAGGTGCAAGGGATAAGAAATCAATGAGATATATGATCACCACGAGATATGTGGAATTAGAAAGCTCCACTTGAATGGAATAAGAGTTAAAAACATAACATCCTCCCTTGGGAAGTTCCACATGGAGGAGGTTTTAGGGAGCTAATAGTGCGTAAGGGTTGTTTTTTCTTCTTTTTCTCCACCTTTGCTCTCCCCCTTTTCTCCCTAGGAAACCATTTATGTCCTTTTTCTTTTACTAAGGTAACTTGTATAACATTATGTGATTAACCCTTCTAATTAATTGAGGAAAAGTAAAATATTCTTAAGTGACAATCCATGAAAGAAAAATAACAATCCAAAGTCATCACATGTTAAGACTCAAACTAGCAGAGTTGGAAAGTTTCAACCAAGCATGCTAAATGATAAGCACTATTAGGAATACATCCACCATCACCTCAATATTAATAAATTTCCATACTATGCATGAAATATTTTAACTCTTATGAATTGTAACCTTTTAGTTGGGTTAACATACATGTTCAAGGAAATATTCTAGCAAGATTGTGCAATCACATTCCTCAATCTATTCACTAAAAAAAGTGGAGGGTAAAACCTAAACATAGATTTATTGATAAGGAGTAAAACCTAAACAACAAAAGTCATGACCTTGCTGATAATGGTATGATGGCTTTGTGTGAGAATACATAAACTAGATTCCAGACATAAAATATGTATTGTTTAGCAAAATTGGGCACATATCAATTAAGCTAGTCCAACTCAAATATATATGTTTGATAAGATAGAAATTTTATATCAATTACACAAACGATAAAATCAGGTCAATGGGACCCAAAGGTACATCAAGCTACAATGACCATGTGGGAGCGATTAAGCATCTCCTAGAAGGGTAAATTACAGAGGTGAGTTGGATGCCCTGAATTTCTATGTCGTCCATCTCCTTTATGATTGATTAAACACTATACAAAACAAAATCCTGTCGAATAATAGAGATATTTACATTTATTTTGATTCTTGTCTGCCAAAGAATATCTGTACAAGTAAAAGCCAGGCCCCTGCATGAATTGGTGGAAAACTGGCAGTTGCTTCACTAGTGTGCTGAAGTGACTGAATTGCCAGTCTCGAGCAAGAGAATTGTTTGAGCAGTTCTTGAAGAGTCCCAACTGTGAAGGATTCTAAGAAGAGAACGAGCTTTCTTTTTTGCTTTACAGAGAAGGCATTAATGATGGCAATCTCAACAAACTATTTACAATTTTGTGACTTCCACTGCAATACAATGATAGAAAAAAAGAAATAAATTGTCCTTGCATTTAGCTAAAGATGAACCCAATCTTAAATGGTTGACTATTAGAGAGATTGCAGAGGTTTCGCTAACTACAAGTAATCCTCATATCTCTCTTACAAGAACAGCCAGAACACCAACTGCATATTTTCTAGTGTTTACCTAAGAATCCCTTTGTAGAGGAAAAACTAGTGCAAGGTTCAGGGAAGTGGAGTGGTCACATGGGAGATTTAGCATAGTAGACCATCATGATGGATGTGATTTCTTGGAGAAATATTGACATTTCCTTACTTATGACACATTGAGCATGAGCAAGATTTTCTTTGATTTAAAAAGACTAGGTCCTTACTATCATGATAAATCCACAAGCACAAGATCTGAAATACAGAGAAGTCAAGCCAAAATAGAGTTGTGATCTGGGAAAACTATTGGGATGAAATCCATGGTGGAGACGGGAAGAGTGACTAGGTGATTGAGAAATATGTGTTATTAAGAATAAATTGCTTATAAACATAGTAAAGAAACCTTTCATCACTGATCAACAACCAACAAACAAATCACATAGCATATCAATATCTCTCTAGAAATTGAGAAGGTGTTTGGAAGGATCAGACAACATCATAATGTATTGATGATAATCACAAAACCATGAACCAGTTACTTTTCTCAAAATACATTTGTCCATGTACATGGAATATATTACATTTGTCCATAAATTTGTCTCCCATACAAAAAACCGTAATCATTGCATGTTGGGGAAAAATAAAACATTAATAGGTTCTTCTTTAGTGAAAGAACCATGCTATGATAGACCCCAGAAAAATGATAACAACAACCCATTCGCACAATGGGGATTTATATTGATGGTGATCAATGATTTCTGTTGCAGTGGATGGTAATCCTATGTCATATTTGGCATCTACATATGTGCTTAAAAATGCTCTGGACATTATATCAGTGGACATCTTCTCAATATCTGCAGAGTGATTGATGGTAAAATGTTGAAATTGACAACTCCAATTTATTGCTTCCTTATGAAGAGGTTTTAAATTGTCCTTCTGAACCTGATAGATGCCTTTCGTTTGATTACATATCAACTCCGAGTTGGTGAAGACTTCAATATCATTGACATCATGTTGTTTTACCTCTTTTAACCCTTCAACAAGGGTAATGTAATATGCCTCATTGTTTGTCGTCATTCCAGGCACTTCTCTCTTTCCATGAAATAAATGATTTGTTGCCATATTGTAAAGGATAAATTTAATAACTGCTCGACCTGGATTTGGAAAGCAAGACACTTCAATGCATAAACGCCACTTTTGCACCATTTTTTAGACTTCAAAAGCCTGAAAAATAAATAAGAATAAATTCATGTTAAACAAGTAGACAATTATCTATTTCCTAATACTCAACATGTTTTTCAATCATATATAATTAAAAAAAGCAGATAATTTGTGTTCATTTACACTGCAACACTTTCAATACTGTTGCAAAAAACACATTTAGCAATCACCACTTTATATAGATGAAATGCTCATTATAGGACCCAAATACATCAATGAGTTTTAAAATAAATGATACTGAATTAGGCTTCTCTGTTTTTTGAATGCCATATGCAAACTAATATGTAAGTTATATGATCCATACTAATATGCTGACAAAACTATTACTATATTATTTTATCTGATTTGGGAAACTGTCAAGCATTAAAAAGAAATGTTTGGAAGGAGTTATATTATGGATGGTGTCTAGCAAGTAGTATGTATGGATGCACGCATGTTATGTGGTGTTGTGTACAATTTGGGATTCTTCATAGCTGAGGCCATGACAGTTCTAAAATGGCTCTTGAATTTGTGAGTGCCGATTTTAATATTTGTTGGTAAATTGAACAGTGGGTGCTTCACAAGGAGTCCATCCACCACGAGGTGAGCAGAGTTCATTCTATCCACCACAGGCTAATGTCGAGCCACAAGGACATACGGTTAGGATCCATTGTGAAGCCAACCCAGAGTTTTTCTTGGCTACTCGTGGTGATGTTGCAGTGCTTACGCTGGAAAACCCACATGATCCTCGTCAGGTATGTTCATCAGTTTGAGCTACTTTATTTGAAGCTCGCTGAAAGCATTTGTTCATCTAATAATTGATGATTGATCACTATCCTTATTCCCCTGTTTGATGGAACCTTTTGTCAGCAATGGATCAAAGTAGATTCATGGGGCCTTTGAGTCAAGGATGAAGCTGGCTTCCCAGCGTTTGCCTTGGTGAACAAGGCCACCAGACATGCTCTGAAACACGGGGATAAATAATGCGACCAGGTAAAACTTTCTATTTCCCTTTTCCTTTTAGTTTCATTGTTTAATATAGCCTCTCCTCTGGATATGTAGAGAATTCTTATTAACTGCAATGCTATAAACCAGCTTAACTCAGGGTTTCGGAATGCCAGGGTCTTGGGCATTATGGGCTGCAAGAGAGTTGTTTACAATGGTGGTTCCCTAATCCATAGTTTTTGTTGAATGTTGTTGAACAGATATACTTGGCAGATTATAATCATGACAAGGCAGAGCAGTCTGTTCTGTGGACCTTAAGCGTAGATGTTGGAAATGGGTATCAATGTCTGAGGCCTGTGAACAACGTTAATTTGAATATGGATGTGAAAGCTACAGATGGCCATGTTGGAGGAATACATGATGGAAATGAACTCATCCTCTTTGAGTGGAAGAAACAGAGCAACCAGAAATGGAAGCTCCAGCCCATCCATTGTAAGCAATCTAACAATAACAAGTTGTCTTTCAAGCTCTTTATTGAAAGTAGCATCATTTCTGTAAGTTTATCAATAGAAAGGACGGAGGGTTCATGCTACTTGAAAGTTTATCATTTCTGACACTTTCTGTAAGTTTTTATGGCATCATTTTCCGCATTCTTTTGTTTGCAGGTTTGGGTGTTCATCATAAGTTTGCTTGGCCTTGCACCTCTTGCTGAACGTATAGGCTTTGTCACCGAGTAAGTGAAAAATTGCATAGTATATGTACATAGGTTACGTGTAATCTATACCACAATACTGCAATTGTTTATACACTTGGAATGGTCACTGCAGTGCAGTGACTTCATAAAATATTATGTTTGTTGGTTCTACAATCTGATGTTTTGTTGTAAATTGTTGTTGTTTATCCCTTTGCATATCTTGAATATAATGATAATCCGAACGTGGGTTGAAGGACAGAAATACGTGTGCACAAAGTAGGTTTTAGAGACTTGCCAATGCAGCAGGGAGCTATTCTTTGCCCCAATTGCACAGGGGATTTGATAGGAAATACCCTTGTGTTGCAAATTTGGTGTCTAAGTGCCACTTCTCACTGACAGATGATATCAAATCCAACTGTATCTTGACTGTAAACATGCAACTTTTCATGCTTACATTGAAGTTGTGGTGTTCCAGGTATTGCAAAAGATGTTAATCTAAATAAATACAGTGATGTTTAAAGGGAATACCATGATCCTAGTTGTCAATGAATGTGTAGTGTTTGCATCACCTAGTTTGTTTCATGATTTTTTTCTCCCGCCGTCCTGAAAAGATATGTATTTCTTCAAATTTGAAGTTTAAACCCAACAAAGTTCTCAGTGTCTTTATTGAAAAGCTCATAATGGACTAATCTCCACTCTGGCCTCAGGAAAAGGAAATGTTTACAAAATAATATAGTATTTACATATAGGAGTATTTAAATGTTTATCAATGCCATATGCCCCCTTTAACGCTTTGGATCACCAGTTTCCCTTACCTTGACAATCATAGTACTACAGTACTATTATCTGTCAGGGAGATTCAATATAATTGCCTTCATTTCTAGAACTTTTTCTTCTCTATGAACAATTAGGATTGTTAGGATGATTTTCAAATACCATTAGCACATTCATTTTCAACTATAATGAAAAACACCTCACCAAAAATAATATTTGTACCTAGCAACAACTACGCCATCAAATGTGGTAACTCCTTATAAAATACCCTTCAGACCACACCCTAGTGATTTGCCTTTCCTCTGGAAATCAACTTGTGTCTCGTGAACATTGCATCTATGGAGAATAGTGCTTTGTATCTAAATCTAAAATTATAGAACTGAAGCTCCTAGATATAGAGAAAAACCTTTATCACAAAGAAAAGATTATGCTGATGACGTATTGAGACATTGTTTGAGGCTATTTCCCAGCACTATTATCAAGAACAGAGAACTCAGTTATAGCCAAAACTATAAAGCTCAACTGTACTCTACACAAAACAGTGTATGCTTGGCTGTTAAATACAGCTCTGTCTACTCAATTAGCATTGCAAGCAAGCAGCCAAGCAGTGGATCAATCTAGAATGGAGGCTTTGATATTGCCATTTCTAGTTTCTACAAACAACACCAACTTCACATGCCTTCAGAAGAATGGTGAGTATAGAGGTGATCGTAGAGAAGTTGCACTCAGAACTGCATTGAACACAAAAACTAAAACTCAAAGACCTGATTGGCATACTAAACAACAAAGGTACATCTTGTTATTCCATTGCCCACTGACTATTGTGCAAGCTACACTGAAGACAAAGATCTTTGAACAAGACATAGAACAAAGGTCAGAGGTAAGAGGTCAGATATTATTACTTGAATACACATAGAATTGTATCTCATAAATAGGCCATAGGAAGAAAATAGAGAAATGCATTAACCTTACAGCCACAGACTCAAATTAGTAATGTCGCAACTCCAAAGGCATAGTTAGTGAACAATAAATAATAAGTAAGAGTCATGAATATTGATCTTCGCTGATCGAAATTGTTCGTTCACTGGGCATCTTGTTTGACAAACTCTAATTAATAAATTAAGCATTGGGAGTACCAAATTAAGGCATGTAAGGGTTTGATTTGTTTGTAAGGGAAGTTGATTGTTACCTTCTGCTATGTCCAAGCATAGGTCAATAAATGGTATTTGACCCATCTGATTTCTTTCTTGATGATCGTCTCTTTCCCCTGTGGGTGTTTCTATAAAAGAAAATCAATGAGAATACTTTTGAGGATTGTTAGGATGATTTTCAAATACCATTAGCACATTCATTTTCAACTATATAATGAAAAACACCTCACCAAAAATAACCTTGCTCTAAACACAACTATAGAAGCCTGGAGATTGGTATTGGCTGGAAAATTTCAATTGCTTCATTACTGTTGTGACTTGTACAGGAACATTCCCAACATAACATCTCCAAGAATACTTGGAAACTGCTTCTAGAATTCACTCAACATAAAACCATAAATCTCAAAGGCTATGATCCTCGGGGCAAAAGATAAACTCAACTTCATAACAGATATGGAGTGCCTCTGTTAAATACAGCTCTGTCTACTCAATTAGCATTGCAAGCAAGCAGCCAAGCAGTGGATCAATCTAGAATGGAGGCTTTGATATTGCCATTTCTAGTTTCTACAAACAACACCAACTTCACATGCCTTCAGAAGAATGGTGAGTATAGAGGTGATCGTAGAGAAGTTGCACTCAGAACTGCATTGAACACAAAAACTAAAACTCAAAGACCT
>APFE031219539.1:2173-35368 GCA_000404065.3 Pinus taeda
TTTTGAAGTTTTGACATGAAGAGCAGAGGTATGGGGCTTGACAAAGAGGACAATATGGCTATTGATGGGGCCATATAACTGCAGATAGTCAAGGTGACAAAATTCAGTGTAACATGCACCTTGATATGTTATGTATGAATTTCCTTTATTATGCTTATGTGATGCATGAGTGAATGCAATTACATTGAATTATTGAACGCAATTACGAATATATGTTTACATAGTTTTAACTATAATTGTTTGATAAGATAAGAAAATCACTTAGATTAATTGGGGAATATGCATGACAAGCTGCCATAGCAACGTGAAAGTACCCAAGCAGTAGGCTAGGGCTGCATGAAGGTTGATCATACCCTTTTGCAGAGGTATAGAAGGATGAAATAGAGGGCTTGTATAGTAATCCCTAGAGCAAAGCGACCTGCGCGAAGGCAAGGATAAACAGAATCAAACGACATCACAACCATCTCAGGGTCTAAAAACTTGGTTCCAGCATCCCCCCATACTGCTTGAGGTGATACTTCTGTCTGTGCTCCATAGGCTGACGCCGAAAGGGCCAGTAGTGTAGGGATTTGTTTGGATAATTAACGTTGAACCTGGGTAAAGCCCCCTCAATCCGACAAATGGTTATGTTGCTAGGACAAGAATCTGAATAAGAGATGTGTGATGTCATATCATTGGAATCGAACTAAGAAAGAGATCAAACACTGGTTGGATAGAAATATCCACGAATTTGTGGCATGGGAGAATAGAAACCTACAACTGGCAAAGGAAAAGTGGTTGGACAGATATCTGTATATAGAGATCCATGAGATCTTTTTTGTCTCCTTCCCAATTGAGCTATACGAGTGGATCACGAAGCTAGCAGACAACCAAGGAAGGTGGAAACTTGACAGTCCTATTGTTTTGACCCTAGAGCTAGTACAGAAATTGGAAGCATCTAAGGAAAATATCACTCGCACTGTCAATCATTAGCTCGATCGCGTCATAGGAGGATTTGTGACTAAACTCACAGTCGACACCTCAGTCAGCTACAACAAGGAAAAGAATTGCTTTTTCAAAGGACCGCGAGGTAAGTATGTGAAATCTTTGAATACCTAGACTAAAATGCTATTGTGTGAAAAATGGGTCATGCAGCTACCTTGATGTTCGAAACTATGAAAAGAAAAAAAACATACAGAAACGAAGGAAAAAAGGGTTCGGAGTATATTCCATTGATTTCACCTCCATGAGGTGATGAGGAAGGGATAATGAAGGTTTCTCCATGAAGTGCTATTCAGTTAATAAGATGAGGATTCCCGCGAATACCACCTCCACCCACACCACCTCCGACTTCACCACCATCACCTGCAAATTCACCCATACCACCTCCACCTCCACTGTAGTTTTGTATGGCAAACACAGTGAAGTAATATTTGTTCAAAGTGTTGGGAAATGAGGACCCTGAGCAATTTTGGTTCATTGTGAAAGCTATATGGGAAGCTCAAGGGGTTATAGATGATCACATAAATAAGGTGACATTGGTTAGTGCTCTGTAAGATCATGCGATAACTTGGTATATCAAGTACTCTAATGATAACCCGAATGTTGGAGTGGAAAAAATCCAAACAACACTAAATAAAGAGTTTAGTACGCCTAAATCTGAGGCACAGTCGATTGTGGGATTCAAAGAAATCACGATGCAACTAGGCGAGATGCCTTGGGAACTAGATCAGAGGTTGAAGTGTACAATCCATGAAGAAAACATGAATTTGATAGACGGACAACATCGTGAGTGGTTTGTGGCTTGTTACTACCACACTTAAGGGTCACACTATCACAGTAAAAGATAACCACTCAGGTGAAGGCCTTGGAGATTTCCATGAGACTACATGAAACCTCGATGCAAGATTAAAACCTGGGGGTTCAACAAATCCATGTGCAGCTGAAGAACCTATGCCTTGATATGAAAAGTCTAAAGCAGGATAGGATGGTTCGACCAGAGGTGTGGGAGGAAGTATGGTGCTTGAAATGCAAGAGTCAGGGGCATGACAAGGACCATTTCCCAGTATTTGTGAACTGTATTGTAGGAGGAGGACCGATGCCTTTAAGGCTAGAGGCTCAAGTAGGATCTAGTGCGGGACCTACATTATCGTGCACTATCTATTAGGTAGTAGGAAAAAATGCCACAAATAACTGACATTTGTTGTAGAAGTTTGTCAGACACTGCAACTGTTGTTATACAACTTTTGTAGGTTGGTAGGGAATGATGAGTGTAATTGCAGCAATTATGAGTTGATGATGGATAAAACTCCTACCTATAGGGTTCAAGTAGAAGCGTGGCCTCCTAACCAGAGTGCAGGGATGGCGTGGACAGGATTTCAGGGGCGCGAATGAGGTCGAGGTAGAGGAGGACCTAGAAGAGATCGAGGATAGTTGATCTACTATAATTGCGGAGGACCAGGACACTATGTTCATAATTGCACTAACCAAACACATTTGTCATGCAAGTATTGGATGCTATTTGATCATGAAATGGAAGACTGTCCTAAGCTAATAGCTAGGATGTGTTATAAATGGGTGGTACCACCTTCGCTAACTCAAAACTTGTAGATGATGAGGTCTGAGCCACGTGAAGAGGATCCAAATGTAAATATAGTGATCAAAGTGGAATCGTGACAGGAGATGACAAGGGGAAGCAACTAGAAGATAGTATATGGGTTCATAAAGCTCTAGCAAAGGAGGCTAAGTTCGATTTGGAGTGCGCACGTGAAACCTTCATGGAAGCTAAGAAGAGCTTCACTTACGCCTCCACCTCAGGAAGAAAGGATAAGCGTAAGTAGGAGAGGGGCCCCTATATGCTCATAACTTTCCTGAAGACCCGTATGAAGTTACTGTGTGATAGTAAGGATATGAAATGGTTACAAGAGCTCATGAATAGATCTGTTGGAACCATGCCAGGTGAGCCACGCGTAGTATGAAAGATTAGTAAGCATAAAACAAGAACAGGACGAGAGATGAGACTAACTGCATAGATAGGAGAGTATGAAATGAATCAAGTTATTTTGGACCTTGGGTCAAATGCAAATGTCCTACGAAAGCAGACATGGGAACAAATGGGGAGACCCACATTGCAATGGTTTCCAATTCAGCTAAGGATGGCCAATCAGTAGACGATCATCCCCATGGGGCAGCTGTAGGGGGTGACTGTGGATGTTGAAGGTGCAAGCCTGCTAGCTGACTTTGAAGTAATAGAGATAGTGGATGACAACAATCCCTATGCCACACTCCTGGGAATTGACTGGGCTACTGATATGAATGGGGTAGTAAATATAAAGAACCAGAAGATGATCTTTGAGAAGAAATCACTACGCGTAATAGTACCCTTAGATCCTGCTAAGGGATCGCGCTATATTGAACTAGTCTGCTATTATGAGAGTAATGACAATTTGGACTATATCTATAAGATAACAGAGCAAGGGCAAGATTCAGTGAATCCCACCATGGATTGGAGGATTACCTGGGATCGTGAGGGTTCTTGCACTTCGGACTCTGATGAAGAGTTAGAACGCTAGCAGAATCGGTTACATGAAGTGACTACACTAAATTGCAACATGATGACATGATCACTGCACAGTGTGTCCTTAGAGGTAAGAAATATGCCTAGTTATGATGGTTTGAATGAGGTAGATATCTTTTAAGATGCATTTGAAAGGGAGGTAGCAAAGAATCAGTGCTTCCAGGCATTGGAGTGGTCACTAATTGCTACGTTCGCAAGATTGTGGAGTATGCATAAAGGAAGCTTTGATGATTGGCACGAATGTAGGAGGATGATGAGAAGACAATTTGGGAAGCCTAAGATGTGAATGACAGACAAGTATGATGGGCAGGATGATCCATGTGTGCATTTAGTCAAATGGGCCCAGCCTTATGGAGAAACGTCCCAACTTGAATGGGTGCACCTGTTCTGTCATACCCTGGATGTTGTCTCGATGAATCGGTACGTAGAAATAGAGCTCTACCATGGTATAAGTCAATGTGATATTCTGTGTTAGGGCTTTGTAATGATATTTAGTTTTAAAGATTGGTTTGATTATATTGATGAGGTGCTACAAGAAGTGAAAGCATCTATCTTTCGGATACCACAAGATCCTTTAGACCTAACTCAGCCTGAGTGGGCTAGTCAGCTAAGTTACATGCTGGAATGTATAACGTGACTGTTGAAGAAGAAGATGAGGATCCGCGGAAGATTGACATTCTGGAAACAAAGGGTCACCATGAGGTTAAAGGACCACAAATTGAGAACCCTAACATAACCGTGCCATTGAAAACAAAACAAGTAAATATTGGTACAGAGGCAGAACCCAAATTCATGAATATTGGAGACTATTGGGACGACGCGATAGTGGATAAGGTCACTAAATTGCTCCAGGAATACTAGGATTTATTCCCTACCAAGTTTACAGATATGAAGGGGATAATCAGGGACCTAGGAATGATGAATATTACATTGAAGCTCGATGCGAAGTCGGTTAAGAAAATACCTTACTGTCTCAATCCGAAATAAAAGGAGAAGGTCTACTTAGAGCTAGACAAGATGCTCACGGCAGGCATCATTGAGCCTGTGGAAACATCTGACTGGGTAAGCCCAATGGTGGTACAGGAAAAGAAGCATAAGGATGAAATAAGGATATGTGTGGATCTCAGGAAGCTACATGATGCTTGTGTACATGATCCTTTCCCGAATCCATTCACTGATGAAGTGCTGGACAATGTAGGTGGCTAGGAAGCATATTCCTTCACTGATGGATTCTCTGGGTACTAGCATATCAAAATCGCGCCAGAGGATAGGAGAAAGACAACCTTCATGACTAAGTGGGGTTGTTTTTATTACACTGTAATGTCATTTGGATTGAAGAATGCACCTATGATCTTCTCGTGTGTAGTTGTGGCTGCATTCAAGGAATTTATTCATAAGTTCCTGGAGGAATATTTTGATGACTAGACCATTTTTGGGTTGGTTACACGCCATGTAGCAAGCTTGCGCCTGATGTTGGATACCTGTCAAGGATACCAAGTCGTGCTCAATCTCAAGAAGTGTTTGTTTTGTGTTCCTTTTGGGAACCTGTTGGCGCATGTGGTTTGCAGACAAGGACTGATGGTAGATCCTGCAAAGATAGTAGTGATATTGAAATTGGAGGCGACAAGGAGTGTGAAATAGCTTCATGCTACCCTGGGACATATGTGATATTACAGGAAGTTTATCAAAGGCTATGCCCAGATCACTACGCCTATGGAGAAATTGTTGAAGAAGGATGTCACATTCTGTTGGAACGATGACTGTAAGAAGATCTTGGATATATTAAAAGAAAAGATAGTCACTGCGCCAATTCTAGTATTCCCAAATTGGAAGAAAGAGTTTCATGTACATTTCGACGCGTCATGTATAGCTCTATGAGAAATACTGACATAGGCTGGTGGAGAAGGGTTGGACCATCTTATTGCTTTCACAAGTCAAATATTATCCAAAGTAGAGAGGAACTATTCCACCACTGAGCGCAAAGGGTTAGCTATGGTGTATACGCTCCAGAAGTTTAGGCACTACTTGCTGAGAGGCCATTTTAAGATGTATACAGATCACTCAGCGCTGAAGTACTTGGTCAATAAGCTTGTGTTGGGGAGGAGAATCTACAGGTGGATCTTCTTGTTCCAGGAATATGATTTTGAATTTATTGTGAAGCATGGACAACTAAATGCGGGACTAGACCATCTATTGCATGTCAAAATGGGGGAGGAACCCACTAGCTTGGAAGCAGGATTGCGTGATGTGTAGCTATTTGTAGTGTGCATCATGGATGGTCATTTTGAGGATACAATACATTTCCTAATGACAAGTACCTCACCAGAAGGATACACTATCTAGCAAAAGAATGAATTAGTAGTGCGCGTGATAGATTTCTATGTCATTGATCCAAAATGGATCTAACATAGACTTTTAAGTCTATGAATTTTCCTCATAGAGGAAAAATGAAAGCCAAAGGATGCTCTAAGAAATAGTCTCATTTCATATATCTCTTCATTCTGAATGTAACACAATTTGAATGGGATAAAATGGGCTTCAGATGAAGAAGTTATTACAAAAAGAAGATTGCCCATTATCCTTAGAAAAGGAGGCAAATTATTATAAAAATGGGCTTAAGGATTTATATGTGTTCGTTAAGGAAATCACATTGGAGAAAAGCCAAGTAGAGCGTTAAAAGACCTGGCCTTAAGGAATTACGATAGTGGTAGTGCGATTTCACGTGGACCATTAGATCGGATGTGCAGATAAATGGTGGAGATGGCTTTATCGCATCACATAAAACCATTGGAGAAGGACCAAGATCCATGCCATTGCAACTTGTGATAGCGATACGCCAATGCGATCGACGATCGGATTGCACAATAAAAAGGTTCGTTGACATGTGATAATGCGATGAGCGATCAACGATAGCGTAGATGCGAGGGGGCCAATGGAAATACGCCGATGTGATGGGACCGATAGCGATATGTAATGTGCCGATATTGGCGATCGATGATCAGTGATCGGTGAATGCCCAATATAAAGGGCCCTTGACATATGCGATTGTGATTTGTGATCAGGGTGCGGAGTCAATAGGTTTATAAGAAAGATTTCATATAATTTGAAATCTAGATTTACGGGATTTCTTTGTATTTTCCCATGTATTGGGTTTTTGGCCATACGCAATGCAATTGCGATATGAAATAGAATGACTGACCCGATAGGATTATAAACACGATTGTATAGTATTTGAATTTCATATTTTCATATTTTCAGTGTATTCCTTTATATTTGGTGTTTGGCCATAGGAAATGTGATTTGCGATGAGCGATGAAGAACACAGACCCGATAGGTTTATAAGGGTGATTTTATAATAGTTGAGTTTCAGCAAAACGCTCCATGATGTGTTTTTCATTGGTTTTCCTGTGTATTCTATTATGTGACTATTTTCAGGATTTCTACATAGGAAGGCCAAATGACTGGGTTTCTTGTGCCCGCCAGTTCCTTTCCAATTGTAAACTTATTCTTGTAAGGAAACAATCGGGCTTCCATGCATTATGCAACTGTAGATGTTGTGTATTAAATACACAAAGAACAGAACTGACGGGAATTGGCAGAGAAAAACACAGAAAACATAGAGAAAGAGGATTCCCAGAGGCACAGGTAGAGGAATGCTCAGAGAGAGCTTAGAGAAGCTTGAGAAGCCTAGGGATGCTCAGTGAATACTCAAGAAGAGTAAGAGAATGCTGAGTGATGCACAGAGGCAATCTGCAGAGTGAGGAAGGCTCGGTGAAGTGTAAGAGTTGATCAGAGCCAAACAGAGAGCTCGAGAGCTACAGAGCCAGAGCGCTTGAAAAAAAGAGCCACCAGAGGTTGGAGACAGAGCCTAAAAGCCAAAGAGCTCAAAGCAGACTTTTAAGAGCCATGATGCTATAGCGAAGTTGCAAAAAAATAAAGAGATCAAATTATCAAGCTATTGTTGGTGTCTAATGTGTACTGAAGAGAAAAGGAGGAATTCTAGAGACAGTAAAAGAATTATGAGGGAGTTGGCACAAGCCAGGAGCTCAAGACAGCCCAGAGTGCTAATTGAAGGAATCTAGTCCAGAGAAGCCTAGATCTGTCTATAGAGTATGGATAGCGAGCAGGATAAGATGGAATTCTAAGCCCATGGGTTCATTTGTAAACCTATGGAGTTGAGTGTGGAACTTGTAAAAGAATTTAAGCCATAATCCTAAAGAGCCTAGTCGAGTTGACTAGAGGTCATGGAGACGTAGCCCAAGATATTATGGTGAACTCCTAATTAAACTTGTTGTCTTTTGTGGTTTGTTTATTTGTTGTATTTTACTATTATGTGTGTTTATATATCAGTTTAAGCAAATAAACTTAAAGCAACACAAAAGTTAAAAGAAAACACAAGCATACACCTATTTCAAGCTTTTAATTCTGCTATTATCAATCATAAGCATAGATCTGGGGAATATATAAGCTTTGTAGTGGGAGAGGTTCTTGTAAATTGACAAGAAGCCCTTAGGTCCCCATGTGTAGATCAGGTGGTATCAAAGCATCAGGTTGATTAACCCCACCTTCAAAGAAGGTGATATCAAAGTTAAGTTATATTAGAGCGGGTTATATCATGGTGCAGGTGATATCAGACCAGGATGCTTGATTGACAGAGAAATCTATAGTTTGACTTGAAAGGTGTTCAAACAGTAGAAAGAATTTAGTTGTTTGATTTTTTTTAAATTGACAGTTGTTTGAGTTTGCAGAGGTGAAGCTGAAAGCTATTGATAGCTAAGTCCAGGAGAGGACAAGAAGGAAGAAGGGTTGAGGGCATTCTTCTTATCCCAAAGGACCTCAAAGAAATCCTTGAAGCACAAGACATTTTTGGCAAAATGTTGCTTAAATAATCTCTTTGTTAATCTTGTTTGAAGTTATTTTGTTCATTTTGATAATGACAACTTCTACAAGTGAGTCCTCAAATTCTTCTTTCATCACAAGATTCTTTGATGAAGACATGAAGCAAGACTTGTTCATCATGATGGATATGGTGAGAGAAATGTATGAGAATGGAAGGAAGAGCATCATACTTAGAGAATAGTTGAATTCCATGAAGGAAGAGAAGCAGTTACTTTCTGACAAATTGCAGGAAATGGAGAGGCAATTGTCGGGTGCAACAATTACACTTAAGTAAACTCCTCAACACTTAATTTGTCAACCTGGGGGATCCGTAAACTTAGAGATGAAGCGTAGTTAATGCGAGAGATGGTATGAATCTTTCTAATATAAATCCCCACTTTCTCTAAAGGAAATATTGCAGAATAAAACTAAAAAGAGAAAAAGGCAATTTGAACAATCAAAATAATCTAAGTCTGGAAGAAGGAAGAATGCATTTGCAAGAGGGAATTAAAGATAAAGGGAAATCATTCTAGCTAATTATTTCTTAACTACTGAGTGTGTGTTTTTGTTTAGTAGAGACACTTAGTAGTCTCATTAGATGGGCCCTTAAACCTGCTCCTTTAGAGATTTCCTTCTTGCACTAATTTTTCCTATACTATTGCAATCTACCTGAACTAGTGTAGGAACAAAGATTTATGTAGAAGGTATAAATGGTGTTTTTACTAAATGATTTTTACTTCCTATAAGGGCTTGAACTTTTCCAGGTTCAAAGCACTTAGATCCTGTGGCAAGAAACTAGTTCTTGCACTGGATCAGAGCTTCTTGCACTTAGCATTTAATTCTTAAAATGAGTGCTTAGTTATTGCAAGTGTTATTATACTGTTAAATAAAATTGCACACATAAAACTGAATGTTCTAATCTTGACATAGTGTAGGGATAAAGAAACAATCCATATACATTTATCCTATCATAAGAATTTAAATGAAAGAAAGAAGATTGCAGAAAGTAAACTATGAAGGCTTGGTGCATCACACCAACGTGCACTAGTGCAGGTTCATTTCTCCTGCTTCGGCCAGGAAGGGGAAAACCAACCAAACAGAATTGCAAAAAAGGGAAATATCACACCAACATGCACTGGTGTAGGGTTATTTCTCTTGCTTGGACCAAGTAGAGGAAACTAATCTAAAATCAAGTGCAAGAAAGGAAATGTCAACCAACCTAGACTGGTGCAAGTTTATTTCTCTTGCTTGGACTAGGCAGAGGAAACCAATTTGAAATTAAGTGTAGGAAAGGAAATTTATCTACTTCACAGGATGGATCCACTTTCACTCAAAAAGGAATGCGTGTTCTTGAAATTAAATCACACTTGACAATATAAACACAAATTACAGGAAACAGGAAATGGGGTAAACATGCTGGTTTGGCTGGGCCCTAGCCAACCACCACGTTTCCCCTTTAAATAAAAACATTTCTCAGTAGTTCAATCAATTCATCTACTCAAATATATAAATGTGATTTATAAAACATGAGGCGAAGCTCCCTTTTTATTAGTTCACTGAGGCAAGTACGTGCGTTAATACACCGTCTAGCCCAGATTCAGGTGATAACAAAATACAACAGCCAGTTACCGATGATGAGCCTCACAAATGGGTAATTATATGGGATCATTTTACCTCCTAACCTAGTCAAATCAACCATTCTCTTATCTTATTGTAAGATTTTCTGATTACATTTATGCTTACAGGGTGAGTTGTGTTAGTTATTATGCCATGTGGTATAACATGTATTTAAGGCAGATTATTGATGGATTTCGAGGTCAAAGTCAAGGATCCAATGGTCAAAATGTAGCAATAACTCGAAGTAGATAGAGGAGAGGACTTATAGGAGGGAATCCCCATCATTTATTACTCCTCACCTCAAATTCCCCTTCATTCAGCTCGGAGTACAAGCAGTCGAATCATGCACTAGAAGGCAACCGAGCAAGTGGAGGATGACTGATAGTTATCTCGAGTTTTGGAAGCTAAGCCTCCCTGATTTTAAGGAAGTTTTTGGTAGCTTTAGATGTATAAGTAGAGAGGCCTAGAGCCTCACTAGGGTCATATTTTTTTCTTGTGAAAACTTTGCTCAAATTTCGAGCTTATTGTTTTGTGACAGTTTCATGTAATCTTGCTATTGTTTTGATAATGAAGATGGAATCATTTTTGAGCTAGCACTGAGTGACCTTAGAGGGCTGAATCTCTTGGGTTAGTGCCCAATCCAAGAATCCAAGCTTCTCTTTACTTGTATTTATATTCTTTACTTCAGTTTGTAGACTAATTTGCTATTAGATGTATTTTCCTTATGGTTAAGAATAGGTTCCTTTTGATGATTTAAGTATCTTGCTTCCATTTATGCTTTTTGTAGCAAGTTAAACAGTGGTCAGAGAATACTCAAAAGTTTAGAAAAAATGCCTTGGCCTTTCTTCCTCCCTCTGGGACCATGAGTTGAGGCAAAGACTCTCTTGCTGCCCCAAAAACATAGATTTTCTTGATTCCCAGGACTTATAGTGTTTGCAGCTCTTTAGTAGGTTAATACCTTGTTTTTCTTTGCTTTAGATCTCCTTTATCATGTTCACTTCCTGATTTGCAATATTCCTCTTTCATGCTTTCCTTTCTTACAACATTTACCAGCATTTCCGTTCATACATCATAGTTTTGACCATTTGTATGCAAAACTCAGTTTTTCCTAGGAAGCACTCATTTCATTTGTTGCTTGATTTTATTGGTGAACTGTCACTTTCTATGCAGTAAATCTCTTCTAGTAGTAGGCTAGCCTACTAGCAATCACATCCTCCATCTGATCCATTCCCTATAGGTCTCCCAAACCTCACCTCAATTCTGCCCTAGTATCCTTTATTTTCCATAGAACTTCTTCTTCTCTCCTTGAGCAAACCTAATCATCGTTTTCTCTCCTGGTGGTTCATGGTAGACCTTAGGCATCCTAACACCTCATCCCAACCTTCATACACCTTTTCCACCAACTCTCACACCCTCAAAATAGTGGAAATTGTTCTGAGCCTCCTCTTGTAGGCGTCCTGTAGTTTCCCTATTTTCCTCCTGTAGTTTCCCTGTGTCCTCCTATAGTTTTTCCTGTAGGCTTTCTTTTGAAGGCCGAATTTTGGAAAATCCTCCAAAATTCCACCTAAGACCTCCTAGGACCCATCCACACCATATTACATCCTCCCAAGCTCCAAAACTTCCCTCTAACACCACCTGTTTGCTGCCACACTAACACATAATAAATTAGATGCATGTCAAATTCACATTAAAATACAAAAATATGTTTTTTTCTTATTTAATTCCTTGATTAGGTAATGGCATTTCTTTCATGGTTTTCATAGTGTTTTTGGCAAAAGTAGAATTGGCTTGTTAATTAGGCTTTGCTAGGTTTTTCTTTACATTCGATTCTTTCTCCTTCTGCAATTAGAATAGAATCTGTAGAGTAATATTTCTTTCCTTTCATCACAAATAGAGATTCTTCTGAAATATATAGAAGTTGGCTTGAGCTCATAGTGATCTCACGCCGACTGACCAATTGTCAACCTACAGTGAGAACTAGTATGTGTCCATACAAGATCGATGCTTCCAATTTTGTTACCAACTACCAGATTGATAAAAGTAAAGTTGGCAGCCCAGGAGTTGCAGCATTCTTGCTGTAATACTGGCACTCACCACGTTTTGGTGCTGTTTCCGGGGAAGCATCAGAGTATTCTGTGATTAATTCTTTCTTCTATTCCCTAGTGAAACATTCTGCTAATAGTTTATTTCAGAAAAAGTAGACTAGTCATTTCTTTTCTTTCAGTTCTGCATTTCCTTCCTTTCCTTTTCAATTCTGCAAATTTCGATTTAACAAGTTCATTTAAACTACTTGAAACTTGTTTGGTTCAATCAAAATTTCAATTTTTGTAGGTATTCTTAGTGTGGGGAAAAAGAATCAAAAGCCAACCAAAAAAGATTTCCTTTCATGCCTCGTAGGAATAGAGATAACTGAGGAAAAGTTTTGCCCAATACCCACACTGCTTCATGTAGCCAACCTTCCCTCTTCTTCGGTGGCTACAATCAAGAAGAACCCTTAGGTGAACAACTAGAGATATTTGAAGAACCTCTAGGGGAAGAAGAACAAAAAAACATTCCTTTGAAGCCAATGGTTGAAAACAGAAATGCTAGGGGGAATGGAGAGAGAATAGAGGGTACCTTCCCCATTCGGGAGACCAATGGAGACACAAAAATGAAGAATATAAGTCCTTCAGCCCTACCTCACTTCCATGGTCTAACTATAGAAGATCCTAACATCTTCTTGTTCAAGTTTTCTATCATCTGTCGAACTTATAACTATGCAAAAGATGAGCAAAAGTTGAAACTGTTCCCTTCTACTCTCAAGGACGCAACACTGCGCTGGTTCATGGGATTACCTAGCAATACCATCACAACTTGGGCTCAAATGCAGCAGGCCTTTAACAACAAGTATCGAGAATATTGTAGGTCAAAATATACTAAAGAAGAAATATTCCGAATGACCATGGGAAGTGATGAGTTCCCGGAAGACTATGAAGAGAGGTTCTAGCTCAATTACAAAAGGGTTGGGTGTACACTTGACCCTGAGTCTCTGAAGTTGGTCCTGCTCAGGGAAATTCAAGAAGACCTTTTAGACACCCTCCCAGCCGGGGGAGACATCTACCAAATATCCTATGAGGACATAAAGACTGTTTTTAGAAACCATTCTAGAGTAGCCAGAAAGAAAGGTAGGGGTGTCAACCCATAGCCAGTACCTCTTCCTAAAATTCATCCATTAAAGGTGAAATTGGAAACATGCTGGAATAATTCAAGAGTGAGATGTTGTAGACTCTTTCCATGCAAATGGGTACCTTACATATCAAAAGAAAACAAGAGGAAGCAGAGAGGGCTTTGGCCATTTTTTGCCCTAGATGCACAAGAAGGCTTCCTAGGAATGAATGCCCATTGAAATTTGTAGAGGTTTGCTCAGTCTGTGAAGAATATCATTCTATAGACAAGTTCCCTTCCTTACCCAGACTTAAATCTATATACCAAGGGGCTGAAGGAGTCACTGAGTAAATCTATTACATAAACCAAAAGAGGCCGCATGGACCTAGACCATACCAGTAGGGGATGCAAGGGACATATCAAGAATACTACAACCCCAACCAAGTCACCCGCATACCTTCTTGGGGCCCCTTACTCATCCTTCCTAGTCCACGCCTCCTCCTTGGTCCTTCACATCTCAATATTATGCCCATCCTCCCACCCATTCATTTCAATCCTATGCTCAACCACAACCTCAGTGGAATGCATCTCATCACGGGTGGAGGCCCCAATACAACTCTTTTCCCTCTCCTCTGCCTCCACCACCTACCCAACCACAACTGTTACCTTATGCTCCACCAAGGCAACCCAAAATGCCTGCCCAACCAAATCTGAACCCGAACAACAAACAGGCTCAACAAGTGTATAGTGGGGAACCATCATGCCCAACTTATGTTGTGGAGATTTAAGAAATTAACTGGCGATCTGGGAAAGTTCTCCTAGATAGCCAACCTCCACCCTGGGAGGTTGAGGAAGATAAAGAGGAAAGAGAACCTAAAGTAAATCCAGCCTTTTCTGAGAGACTATCCATGACAATCCAGCCTACCCCAGAAGAGACTGAACTCTTGGTAGAATTGAAACACTTATGTGTGAGGATACCACTTCTCCAAGCCATAAAAGATGTGCCTATTTACAATAGGTTGATCAAAGGGAAGTTATCTAGGCATCCAGGAAGGCACAAGAGAGATTCCCCAACCATCAATGTCATAGGAAAATTGTCCGACCTAATGTTGGGGCAGATAATTTGTCCAAAATATCTGGATCCTAGAAGCCTAGTAGTTGATGTCCACATCAATGGCACAATGGTCCCACATACCTTGATTGACCTAGGAGCTACCATTAATGTGATGAAAAAGGACACAATGCTCAGACTTAACCTCCAGGGCTCCTTGAGGAAGACCATGACAGTGCTGCAGCTAGTAGACCGCTCCACTGTGACCCCTGAGGGGATTGTGGAAGATGTGATGGTCTCTGTTGATTCTTGGGAGTACCTTGCTGATTTCTTAGTTCTCCAGCCAAAGGCAAAGCTCATTGGGTATCCTCTCATTCTAGGAAGACCTTGGTTGGCTATAGCCTATGCCTACATTAGCTGCCGAGCTAGGAACATGACCATAAAGAACAGGCACATGTCCAAGCAGTTAACCTTATATACTCCTACCCAACCCTTGCTAGAACATGATCTACCTCTCTGGTTGGAGGAGGAGGATGAGGATGAAGTTTACTATGCACCACTGTGTACATTAGAAATCACCATGGGGGGGAACCACAAGATGAGGATGATATGATTGAAAATTTGATTTAGAATCCACCTCCTAGTGCATCACCATTAGAAGACATAGTAAGAGAAACCCAAAACAACCTCTCAACTGATCTCTGTATGGTAGAACCTACTTCATTTGGTGTTAAAAATATAGAGTTCAGCCTAGAAAGAACATTGAAAATCAATCCATCCCTATCTACTTCCCAGGAGAAGGAGCTATGTAGCCTACTGGGAAAACATCTAGATGCCTTCGCCTGGAGCTATAAGGAGATGAAGGGAGTGCACCCTTCAGTATGTACTCATCATATATACATCAAGGAAGATTGCAAGTTAGTCAGGCAGCCTCAAAGGAGGATGAACTGAGCAGTTAAAGATATTGTTAAGGAATATCTACAGAAATTTCTTGATTCAGGATTCATCTATCCCATCTCTGACAGTGAATGGGTCTCTCCTTTGGTGCTAGTACCAAAGAAAAATGGTAAGTGGAGAATCTGTGTTGAATATCAAGAATTGAACAAAGCCACTAAAAAGGAACATTTTCCTTTACCTTTCATAGATCAAGTGTTAGACGGTCTGGTAGGGAAATTTTTTTTCTCCTTCCTAGATGGGTTTAGCGGGTACAATCATATTCAAATTGGCCCAGAAGACCAAGATAAGACAACTTTCACTTGTCCTTGGGGTACCTTTTCATAACAGGACCTTCCTTTTGGTTTGTGCAATGCTCCAGCCACTTTCTAAAGAGCGGTATTTCGTACATTTTATGAACTAGTTCATGATGCAGTAGATATATACATGGATGATTTCACTTCTTATGACTCTGAATTTCAGGAAGAATTATCTAACCTAGGAAAAGTTCTAGGTAAGTGTATTGAGATGAACCTATTCCTCAGTTTGGAAAAGTGTGAATTTTTTATGACTGAAGGGACTGTGCTAGGTCATGCAATATCTCAACAAGGACTGCAGATGGACCCCAACAAAATTGCCATCATCCAAAGGGTCCCACCTCCTCAAAAGGTGAGAGATGTTAGAAGTTTCCTAGGCTTAGCTGGATATTATAGGAGATTCATTAAAGACTTTAGCAAGTTAGCCTCTCCTTTATTTGGCCTCTTAGGAAAAGATGTTGAGTTCATATGGTCGGAAAACTGTCAAGAAGCCCTAGATACCTTAAAGAGCAAGATAGTGACTGTACCAATCCTTAGAGGCCCAAACTGGGCCCTACCATTCACATTCACACAGATGCCTTGAACAAAGCAATAGGAGTAGTCTTAGGACAAATTGATGAAAATTTACCTTATGCCATATACTTTATAAGCAAAAACTTGTCAAAGGTAGAGTTAAACTACACAGTGACCGAGAAGGAACTCCTAGCTGTCACGCATTCCTTAAAAAAGTTCAAACATTATATCACAGGCTACCCAACCTTTTCACACACTGATCATGCTGCAATTAGATATTTAATGAACAAACCAGATGCAAATTCTCTCATTATTAGATGGTTTCCTTTACTGCAATAGTTTGATTTGACCATTATTGATAAGCGTGGCAAAGAGAATGTTGTTGAGGTGAAGAAGGAATGGTGGATGACCACATGCTAGATAAACACCTATTTGCTATATCAGTACTCTATCCATGGTTTGTTGATATATCAAACTACTTGGTTTCAACACAGTTCCCACCACACCTATCCTCAAAAGAGAAAAGCAAGATAGTAAGGAAAAGCACCCCTTTCACCTGGATTGGAGGCAATCTCTGCAAACTTGGCCTAGATAAAATCTTGAGAAGACGTGTCAGGGAGGAGGAAGTCTTTGACATCCTCTTGACCTATCATGACGGGCCTTATGGAGGTGATTTTGCAGCAAAAAGAACCACCTTCAATATATTGCAAGCAGGCTACTACTGGCCCACTCTTCATCAGGGTGTGAGGAGATACATGAGAAAGTGTGATTGGTGTTAGAGGATGGGGAAACCCACTCCAAAGGATGAAATGCCCATGAAACCTCAAGTGACCTTTGAGCCATTTGAGAAGTGGGGCATGGACTTTGTGGGGCCTATCAACCCCCTTCCAAAGCAGAAGTAGTACATCATTGTGTGCACAGACTACCTGACAAAATGGGTGGAGACAAAAGCAATTGAAGCAGTGGTAGAGGAAAAAGTAGCTGAATTTTTGAGGGAAAACATATTCTACAACTTCGAGTATCCAAGAGAGTTGGTCATGGACCAAGGCAGACTGTTCACTTCCAACCTGATTGAAGACCTACTCACACATCATAAGATCAAGCACAGGACTTCCACCCCTTATCATCCACAAGCCAATGGGCAAGTGGAGGTCACTAAAAGAGCATTGGAAGGGATCCTAACCAAGGTAGTGAGCAACAATAGAAAAGACTGGGTGGACATATTAGTTGAGGCCACTTTGGCCTACAACACAACATGGAAGAAGGCTTTGTTGAACTAGTCTATGGGAAGAAGGCTTTGATGTCAATAGAGTTTGAATTCAATATCTTAAAGATGGCAACTCAGCTGGACCTAGATCTCAGCCATGCATAGAAGGAGAGATTATTTCAGCTCAATAGATTGGATGAATAAAAATTGCAAGCCCTTCTCCATACAAAGGTAGTTCAACTTTAGAGAAAGATATGGCATGAAAAAAATATCATTGAGAAGCAATTCCAAGAGGGAGATTGGGAACTACTCTATGATTCAAGATACAAATTTTTCAAAGGCAAGCTAAGGAAAATATTGTTGGGACCCTACACTGTGGAGGAATGAAATGACAATGGTTCAGTTTTGATCAGAACCATTGATGATGAAGCCATCCCCATGCTTGTTAATGGACATCAGTTGAAATTCTACAAGAAACCCCTATCCAAGCGAGAGTTTATTGGAGATTTGAATAAAATAGTGATGGTAGTGGAGCATGTCTTAGCTTCCACTTCACCCACTCACTAAAAAGAATAAAGAAAAAGTAAGGACTCAATGGAAAACATCCATGAGGTGCTTGAGTCCCATAATTGGTTTGAAAACCTCTTCTGAGGTGGCCCAGTGATGTCAAAAAAAAAGGAGGAAAAAGAATAAGATCCCTGGGTGAAAACCTCCCTTGTAGGCACCCAGGGTAGGAAATTAAGGTGAAACCTCTCTAAGGTGCCTTAATTGTTTAAAAAAAAAAAGATAACAAAATTGAATTTCTATAACATTACAGGTTTGCAGGAGGACTACAGGGAGCAGACAATCGTGCCAAGGGGACCCTAACATTCACGCCAACATCCATCTCATCTTCTCCACACCTTCCTCCATCATTTTTGGCATTTCTTTCACCCCATTGTACCTTTTTTCTCCAAAACTATGTTTTCTATACGAGGCTCTGTGTTTTCTACTCGAGGCTCCTGTAGGAATTATAGAGAGCCAAAAGTGTCTACAGGAGGTAGTTTGAGGGACCAAAACAACTTCATGAGGAACCTATAATCCCTCTTACCATCTCCAAACCTCCTTGCCATCATTTCCAAGCCTGCATCACACTCCAAGCATCATTATTTTTTTTCCTTTCCAAGAAAAACCCACAAAAAAACAATTTTTTTAGTTTTGAAAAAAGACAAAAATAAAAAAAGGAAAAGACATCATTAACCTTACTTGAAGCTTACCTACTATCCCTCCATCATTCACCTCCACCTCTGGCATCATTCTTGAGCTCCAAGAAAGGGAAATAACTGAAGTTTCAAGAGGAGAAGCAGCTACAGGAACTCCTGTAGGAATTCCTGTAGCAGTGGATCCCATAGAAGTCCAACACCAACAACAAGAGACATCATATCTGAAGGTTGGAAAGGCACATGTAGCTCATCTCTAGCAAAGGAAGAACCTGCAAAACCACACAACAACACATCAGTAAGCAGAGACAACATCCATGAAGGAAATGAAGGCATGCAGTAGAGACAACCACATTACCTCACAGTCGATGACAGCAAATACACTCGGATCATAGGTAAGTAGCTAAGTCGCTCCTCTATTTGCATTTGTGTAATTAGGAGTCATATGAAGGTAATGAGATGGTTGAGATCGAATGAGGGAAAGTTGGCCAGTTAACTTGGCCACCTTCATTTAGTTGACTCCACTTATCCGAGATGTCACCCACACGTGCGCACAATCAACTCAAGCACAAGATGCAAAGGACAGGTAGTGGGAGGAAAAGTTAACTCCGATGTAATAATGAGGGATGATTACGAGGAGGGGTCATGATGACCAAGTAGGTGGGGACCAACGGTCCTAATTTAGGCAACGTACACCTTGCTAGCTCAATACGCACAACCGAAAATATCCATAAAGGGTAATGAGCACTCCTCTCCAACCATTCTCACCACCTTTTCCTCATTTCCTCCTCGTAACTGAACCACACAGCAGTACAAGAGGGATAGCGGGCTTCTATAGGAGGGGCAATGAGTCATTTTGAAGGTAGGAAATGTGATTTTTGCACGAATTTCAATCTGAAGAGGTAGGGTTCATGAATTCCCTCTAATTATATATCAAAATGTGAAAGAGTGGTCTCACATTGAAGATAAAATGAGTTTTTAAGATGGTAGAAAATACATAAAAAAATTATGTTTGTTTAAAAAAAAACACAGTCTCCTTTGTTTCTCTGTTTTTCTCAAAATTCTTTGTCTCCACCTCCATATTTGGTTTTTCAAAAGAAGTATAGGAAGTATGACAAGGGGTTTATCAGAAAATAGCCCACTAACTCCACTAGGCTCCATGCACATCCTCAAGTGGTGGACATATTTACAAGGGCAAACTGGATGAATTTATTTGAGAAGTTTAGAGGGTTTGATGATGAAATTTCCCAAGTATTTCCTCTCTCTCTGGTCCCTCACACAAGAACTCTTGCTACTATAACCATTAGAGGCCTCTCCATTGAAATAACCCTTGAATTCATCAGTAGGGTCACTACCCTCCCTCTTGGGCTGACTTGGAGTAAGGATGAGAAACTAATTGGATAGGCTGCCAAGAAGAAAATTTTCCAAGATAATGAAACCCCTATTGAAGAGAAAAATGGAATTAGGAGGGCTAGTATACCATATCCCTAGGATGAGGTTATCTACCAAGTGATCAAATACATTTCTTGTGAGAGGAGGCATAACATTGTCTATGTATATCATTTCAGAATCCTCCATGACTTGATATATGGCATGGATACCCCAATACCTCAAAAGCTCAGTATCACTTACTTTCTCCTTCAGTCCCTCATTGACTCCAGCACCAAGGTACAAGCAGGAAATTCAAAATAGTTAGCTCACCATGGCTTAATCAAAATCCTAGTAGAGGAAGCCCTCCATACATTTACAGTCCCTATAGCATGGGAAGTTTTCCGAAATATGACAATTGAGGATGACATAAAGGAATTAACCTATGATGTCAGTATTTCTATCAGCGAGGAGGAATAACAACAAGGAGGAGGAGATGAAGCCAGTGGTGACATAGTAGAGTAAGAAAGAAAGGAGGAAAGAAAAGTAATAGAGGCGGGAAAAGTTGAAGAGACACAAAAGGAGATAGAAGAGGGAGAAAAGGAGGCAAAGAAGGCAGAGAAAAGAGAAGAGTCCCCTAAAACTTGGGAAAGAGAAGGAGAAACTACCCTCACTTCCCTCAGTACACCATTCAAGACAAAGAAGAAGAGGAAAAGAAAAACCTCCATGTATTTCAAGGCAAGGAAGAGTACAAGAATTAAAACTGGAAAACCTTATCCCTCCTCGACTCCCATTACCATTGAAGATTCACCATCTACCAAGGTGAAAGAATCTCCTTCCAAGACACCCATAACCTATGAAAGGGGGACTCCAAGATCTTCTACATGGCAAGGAAAGTCAATTCTACAGGACCCCAAACCAGACCTACAAGAGACTAAAACAGTCCTACAGGAGACACTGTCCAAACTACAGGAGACCCAAAAGCTTGAGGAAAGAATAGGAGGACAGCCAAAGGTGAAAGAGGAAGCAAAAGAGCTACAAGAACCTGACCCCCACCCTAGTATTGCCTCCTATTACAATCTACTTGAGGGAGGCAAGATAATCCCACAAAAATTTGCAATTCCACTATTTTTTGAAATGGAGAAAGAGAGAGTGAGAACACATAGGTGGTTGTAGATAGCCAAGTCCAAAGGAATTGAGGATATTGGCCACATGGAAAAAAAACTCAGGGAAATGGGTAGGGAATTGAGTGCTCTCAGAGATAGAGAAACCATCACCAGAAGCCACCTTGAGAATGAGAATGAAATAATAAGGACGCAACTACAAGAGAAACAAAATCATTTGGCATACATGGCTAGCTTATCTATGGAAGCATTACAATGTAGAAAACCAACCAAATCTTATGGCCTCTATCTAAAGGATCAATGGCTTCAATTCCAAATAAAAACTTTGGCACAAAGAGGCACAATTCCTTTCTGAGACTACAGGTAGTTCATAGATTTGTGTGACCAAATCACCTCAGAGGACAAAGCAAAGATGGCAGAGTTCTACCTACACAACATGGCCGTCATAGACATGAATGTGTGGGACCCCAATGCTAAGCTAAGGGATTTGTAATTAATGGCCACGGCCTCATGGCCGAACCATGAAGAATTGAGGGTAGTAGAAATGAAAAGATTGATGATAAAAGAGAAGAATGAACCATTAATGATAATAGCCAAGCTGTTAGATTCTATGGCACTCATCAGCACACACAACCTGCTTGCCAATGGCCCTCAGATTACCCCTAAATATCTAGCCAATCGGGCACAAGCCATTGCACACTTTGAAGATATGCTTAGGCTAATTGGGGATGACTATATGCATGCATGCATGAGAAGATGGGACGCCTTACCCCATAGCTTGCAGATCAGGGAATACCATTCCCCCATGAGGTTGAAGGAGGCATTGAAAAGAGTACCAATGTACAAGTGCTCCATGCAAAGGCTGAAGGTCAACTAGATTAGCCTCAAACTGAATCCTCCACTCATATTAGGCACGCTGGAAGGAAGAAGAGGAGAAGAAGAGGAGGAGTAGTGGAAGGATATAGACATAAAGGTAGGATTTTATGGGGAACATGAGCAGACCACATCAGAAGCTTGGAATGCTAGGGAGGCCACCAGGGCCATAAAAGATGAAGAGCTTGACTAGGTTTCTCAGAGGATGAGCAACAACTTCATTAGGGGGTGATGATGAGCCTTATAAATGGGTAATTATATCATCTCATTCTACCTCCTAACCTAGTCAAATAAACCATTCTGTTAGCTTATTAATATTTTCTGATTATATTTATGCTTATAGGGTGAGTTGTGTTAGTTATTATGCCATGTGGTCTAACATGTATTTAGCGCAGATTATTGATGGATTTAGAGGTCAAAGTCAAGGATCCATTGGTAAAATTGTAGTAATAACTCAAAATAGACAGAGGATAGGACTTATAGGAGGGAATCCCTCTCATTTATTACTCCTCACTTCAAATTCCCCTTCATTCAGCTCAGAGTACAAGCAGCTGAATCATGCACTAAAAGGCAGCCGAGCAAGTGGAGGATGATTGATAGTTATCTCGAGTTTTGGAAGCCAAGTCTCCCTAATTTTAAGGAAGCTATAGGTAGATTCAGATGTATAAGTAGAGAGGCCTAGGGCCTCACGAGAATCGGATTTTTTGCTTGTGAAAACTCTGCTCAAATTTCGAGCTTATTATTTCATGACAGTTTCATGTAATCTTGCTATTATTTTGATAATGAAGATGGAATCCTTTTTGAGCTAGCATTGAGTGACCTTAGAGGGTTGAAGCTCTTAGGTTAGGGCCCAATCCAAGTATCCAAGCTTCTTTTTACTTTTATTTATATGCTTTAATTTATTTTGTAGATTAATTTGCTGTTAGATGTATTTTCTTTATGGTTAAGAATAGTTTGATTTTGATGATTTAATTATCTTTCTTCCATTTATGCTTTTTGTAGCAGGTTAGAAAAGGTTAGCAACAATGCCTTGGCCTCTCTTCCTCCCTTTTGGATGATGATTTGAGGCAAATACTCTCTTGCTGCCCCAAAAATATAGATTTTCCTCATTCCTAGGACTTTTACTGTTTGTAGCTCTTTAGTAGGTTAATAGTCCAACTTTGCTTTGATTTAGATCTCCTTTATCATGTTCACTTCCTGATTTGCAATAGTTCTCTTTCATGCTTTCCTGTCTTACAACATTTACCCGCATTTCCTTTCATACATCATAGTTTATACCATTTTTATGCAAAACTTTGTTTTTTCTAGGATGCACTCATTTCATTTGTTGCCCATTTTTCTTGGTTTCCTGTCAGTTTCTCTACAGCAGATCTCTTCTAGAAGTAGGATAGATTACCAGTAGTCGCATCCTCCATCTGATCCATGCCCTTTAGGTCTCCCAAAATTCACCTCAATTCTGCCCTAGTCTCCTTTATTTTCCATAGAACTTCTTCCTCTCTCCTTAAGCAAACCCAATCAGCTTTCTCTCTCCTGGTGGTTCATGGTAGACCTTAGGCACCCTAACACCTCATCCCAACCTCCATCCACCTTTTCCACCCACTCTCCCACCCTCAAAACAATGGAAATTTCTCTCGACCTCCTCCTGTAGGCCTCCTGTAGTTTCCTTGTTTTCCTCCTATAGTTTTTCCTGAAGGCTGAGTGTGGGAAAAGCCTCCCGAAGTCCACCTAAGACCTCCTAGGACCCATCCACATGATCTTACATCCTCCAAAGCTCTATACTACCATCTAACGCCACCTGTTCGCTGCCACACTCACACACAATAAATTAGATGCATGTCAAATTCACATAAAAACACATAAAAATCCAAAAATATGTTTTTTGATTATTTACTTCCAGAAATGGCATGGTTAGATGTTGTTTACTCCCTTGAGTAGGTAATGGAATTTCTTTCATGGTTTTCATAGTGTTTTTGGAAAAAGTAGAATTGGCTTGTTAATTAGGCTTTGCTAGGTTTTGCTTTACATTCCAGATTTTCTCCTTTCTGCAATTAGAATAGCATCTGTAGAGTAATATTTCTTTCCTTTAATCACACATAGAGCTTCTTCTGAAATCTATAGAAGTTGGCTTGAGCTCCTAGTGATCTCGCGCTGGCTGGCCAAGTGACAACCTGTAGTGAGAACTAGTACTTGTGCATACAACACCGATGCTTCCAAGTTAGTTACGAACTATCGGGTTGATAAAAGTAAAGTTGGTAGCCTAGGAGTTGTAGCATTCTTGCTGCAATACTGGCACTCACCAACCGCCTCTCTGTTTGTGTCTCTGTTCTATCCAAAAACTCCCTTAGTCCTATTTACATTCTACATTATATAGATCTTTGGCGAAGGGCCAAAATAAATCTTTCAACCGATTACATAACCAACCAAAAAATTTAGCTTCTCATCCTTTAAACTTAGACAGTTAACAAAATTGGCCGTAGCCAATCTCCAGCTTTCGTTCTTCCTAGTTTTGATCTCGGCTAACTTTGGATTGATCTTGCTATCATGGTTGAAGCTTCTTAAAACAAGGCTTTTCAATCTCAGCTGCCTTTGGATCGATCTTTCTGTCATTGTTGAAGTTGCTCAAAACGAGGCAGTTATCAAGGAGGTTCGGATCTACTACAAGGATTTGTTGTGCTGACAACAGTGCAAGATCTGATCCTGCACTAGGATCAACGGTCACGGTAAGTACTATAACTACTAAATAAACATTGGAGATATAGATAAGTTACAAAGAGTCATTAAAAGTAAGAAATCATGTAATAGATGGTTGATTAATGCTAAGTTAAGTTAAAAATATGAAAAATAAAGTTTATACAAAATATGTCACCGTGCTTGTACTGGGGCAAGATGAGGGTGTATAAGAGAGGTAAAACAATGGTAAGTGGTTATGATTTAGGAAGGAGAAAATGGAAAAAAAAAAAGAGAAAGTTAGGGGGCTAACATCCTCCCATCCCTAAACTATTGTGTGTCCTCACACAACTCTTTACCTTTGCAAAAAAAACCCTTCATAACTTTGAGCATTCTAGCTCAATCCTGCTCTGGCATACTGACATCAGCCTACAATGTTTCAGCCTTCTTCTTTTTGATGTTCTTTAGTTTCTTTGTCACATTTTAAGTCACTTGAAACATTGCACAACTGGGTACTTCCAGACTTTAGCTTCTCTTTTCTTTTTCTGGATCTCCATAGTCAATTCTTCTTTACTCTGTTCTTTATCCTCCTACGCTTTAGCTATGAGATATTTTAAGTTCTGCACTTGAACCACTAGTTCAACTACCCGACCAGCAGGAGTTACCAAATATTTTTCTTTTTTGTCTCAACAGAGGCTGTGTCTTCCTCAGGGACCTCAGTATCCCTCATGGTTACATCAGGAAATTGTTCTTCTTCTAGTTCTTCTTCTTCTACTTCTTCTTATTCTGTTTCTTCTTCTTCTGCTTCTTCTTCTTCTAGTTCTTCTTCTTGCGGTTCTTCTTCTTCTACTTCTTCTTCTTCTTCTTGCACCGGTTCTTCTTCTTGTACTGGTGTAGGAGGGGATTCACTGTCCTGTGGGGACTGTCGTTCTTTGCCTGCATTAGATTCTTTATTCTTTTTTCTGGGGCTTTTTAATGAAATCTGCCAACAGAGTGTCATCTTCAACCTCTGAAAATTTTGCTTCGTCCGCAAGGACTCACAAGTTGTCTTCTTCGGGGGCCTATGCCTATACTGGTGGCGTAGAAGGAGTCTCTTCAACTAGTGTGCTAACTGTCTTCTTAATTGGAGATGGGGCCCTTCCTTCTTTTGATTTTTTAGGTCATTTCCTTTTTCCACTGGTGCAAGAAGGACTCTCCTTTACATTCTTACTCGGGCCCTTGCTTGTGCTAGTGGGGTCTTTTGTTTCCTTTCCAGCAGCTGTCTTTTTATGTAGCTATTTTAGCAATGCCTCCCAAGTCAAGGATTTAACTTCTAATTTTTTCTGGACCAAAATCATTATCAAGTCATGGTGAAATAACTTCTTGTTGGTCTGGTCTATCCATCTGTCCCACACACCTTTGGCCATTTTTTCCAAGATCTTAAGCAAAACATAGGGGAAAATAATCCTCCACCAGATGTGACGGGCAGCTTCGAAATGCCGCAACATCCTAAAATGGTATAAAAAAGTGTGAGAGTACCTTCCCTTACATGTTAAGAATTTCTGTAGGATGAAAAGGAGGTCCTACCACTGTCCCAGTAGGGCACTGCGCAAAACTCCTTCCTTCCAATCTACCTTCATCTTCTTATCTATGACAAAATGCTACCATCACTTCCTTTCCAGTTTCTAACTTTTAAACCACTACTCACTGACATTTTCCAAGTCTGTCATTGCTGCTACAAACTCTTCTGTAACTTCAAATTTTAGAGGCCCAATTTTTACTCGGCCATTTTTTAAACTTCTGGAAAACTGTAAGGCCACTTCTCTGTGCCTATCAAACTTTTGCAATAACTAAAGAAAGCCCGAGTCATGCAATAGTGCAAGACTATTGCGATACTCAACAACCTATTCTACCCTACTGAGAGATGACGGTTCGCTTCAAACAGGTGACATCATTGCTTAATGGCTATGAACAGTCAGAGAATTTGCATGCAACACTGGGAAATTGGTTCTTATAGAAAGGGATATAATTGTCCACCATCCTTTCCATCTTATCACCCATTCATTCCACTAAAATAGCCATGGATGCATGACATCTTTGAGATCAGGCTGCATTGGTACTTGTAGCGGCGTTTTAACGGCTAGGTGAGGTAATCATTATGAGTGAAGAACATCTAGGATTATGGTGGAAAGGGGAAATTATATCCAAGAAATGGTTAAACACTTCCGCATTCCTTCATAATTCAAAAAAAACTTAGCATTCATTAAAAATGATCATGATTCTTAACTTAAAAACACCTTGTACTTTAAATAATTTTCTCCTATTTAATATGATAGCACAAGTACTCATCGATTAAGTGAGAGGACTTCTTATAAATTTTCATGATGACCACTTTCCTATGACGTATACTATGAAAAGAAAAAATTGTACTATGTTTCTGACAAGATGCATGTTTGCACTGGTCTACTTGCACCACTTAAATTATGCTATTTTGCTGGTACCATTATGCTTGCATTATCATATAGGACAACATGCTTGCACTAGTGCAAGCATAATATCTAAAAAAGAATAGAGAATTTAAATAAAATATGGGTTGGACTTCCAACATGGCTTCCTCAACTTACATTGGAAATTTTCTTCACCCTTTCTTGATGCTTCAGAGCATATCCTTTTTCTCTTTGAGATCCTGCAATGAATTCATGAGGGAACAAAGAAATGGGAAAAGGGAAATTTTAGAATGGGAAGGAATTCTGTTACAGGGATTCCAGGAATAGTACCACAAGAGGGGATAAACAAAAGTGGGATAGGGAAAAAATTCAAGGGTAAATTAGGGTTTTTATGAAACAAATGGGGTAAATTCAGAAGAATATAGGAAGATTAACCATTCTAGGATTGAAGAAGAAAACTGAGGGAATATTACAAAAGTGGAATCTGAAGAAAGGTAGAAATTGTTTTGGAAGGGCTGCCTACAATGGTGCAAGAAAAAGATAACTTCAATCAAAATTAAGCGTTACTTGAATAAAAATATCCATGCTAATTACCCCAATTGTATAAAGGTTGGTTTTGCTGAACCTACTTTTACTTGGTGGTTGCTAGCATATCTAAAGATTAATAAACATTTTCTTTTTATTAGAAATTTTTGATCTTTCTGCTAGCAAGGTGGTTTTCAGGTTGATCCTTTTGCAATTATGTCAGCGAACTGATTTTCATAATTGCAGGAAAATGTTTTTTCTTTAGTTTTTTTGGTATTATTTTTTATTTTTAATAAGAATAAGAATTCATGTTTTCAAAAAGTTGGTATTACCATTCACCACTACCATCCCGAATTACGGTTGGAATTGTTGTGTAAAATCTTTCCTGGTAAGTGGCTGAAAATACTTCTTTAATCTGTGTCCATTTACCGAGAATACTGAATTTTGTCCATCAATAGTTTTAACTTCTACTGCTCCATTCTCGAATACTCGGATAACTTCATAAGGTCCCATCCAACATGTATGGAATTTCCCTTTAAAAATTTTAAATCTAGAATCATAAAGGAGCACCCAATCACCTGGTTGGAATTACTTTTTTTGAATAGACTTGTCAATTAGTATGTTATGCCGAACAACATCCCTACGAAATTCACTAACTCATTTAATTGGAGAATAGGCTGTTGTTGTGCCTTAGAGAGATCTAGTCCTAACTGAACTGCAATCGTGAAAGTTTTGATCTAGAATTCGATTAGTAATAGAACCTGTTTGCCATATACCAGCTCATATGGTGTATGTCCTGTGCTATTTCTCCAAGTCGCTTTGTATGCCCACAAAGCTTCTGGTAAAGCCCAATCTTTCCGATGCATATTTACTATCTTTCTAAGAATGGACTCGATCAGTTTGTTTGTGGATTCCACCTGGCCATTTGCTTGCAGGTGATATGGCATGGACTTCGTGTGCCAGATCTTGTATCGCTCCATCACACCCTATACCAGATTAGAAATAAACTACAGACCATTGTCAGAAACAATTTCTCTAGGCATACCAAATCTAGGAAAGATTTGAGTAAAAAAAATCAACAACAATTTTTTCTGCAGCAAAGGAAACAATTTTAGCTTCTGCCCATTTTGTATCAAAATTTGTACAAACCAAGATATGATTTTTACTTAATGATGCTGCATTTATTGGCCCTATAAAATCAATAGCCCATTTTAAAATGACTCAATCATAACTTGGGGGCATAAAGGCATTCCATTGGTTTGATTAGGCTAGCCCATTCGTTGACAACTATCACATCGCCTGACATACTATTTGGCATCCTTAAACAATGAAGGCCAAAAGTAACCAGCACACAATACTTTATATGCATTTCGCTTATCAACGAAGTGGCCTCCACAAGGTTCATCAAGAGTAGATTTCAATATGTTAAACACTTCCTCCTCTCTTAAACACTTATGGATAATCAAATTTGGACCAGTGTAAAAGAGATCTCCTTGAATCCAGGAGTATGAAACACTTTTTTGAATAATATTCTGTTTTTCCCGAGCGTAAAAGTAGGGTGGTGTTTTCCCAGTAACCAAGTAATTAGCAATGTCAGCAAACCACAGAGAATTTGTTGACATAGAAAAAAGATGTTCATCCAGAAAATCATCATTAACAGGAGTTTCTTCACTAGGATTATCTAATCTTGAAAGAAAATCTGCTACAATATTATATTTTCCTGGCCTATCAACAATAGTAATATTAAATTCCTGCAACAATAGTAAACACCTAGTCACTCTACCACTAGTTAATGGTTTGTTCATCAAATATTTAATTGTGGAATGATCAACATGTACAAATACTTCATATCCTGTAATATAGTGCCTAAACTTATAAATTGCAAAAATTACAGTTAAAAACTCTTTCTCTGTAACTGTATGATTTAATTCAGTGGAAGACAAATTCTTACTAATATAATAAATATCATAGGATTTCTTGTTTTCCTCTTGTCCTAAAGTTGTGCCAATAACTAATTATGAAGCATCAGAGGAAATGTGAAAAGGCAGGGATCAGTTAGGACCTCTCAAAACTGGTGCAAGTACCAATTTTTCCTTCAATGTTTCAAAAGACTATTGGCAAGCTGTGGTCTAAGAAAATTCACTATCCTTAGCTAGAAGTCAAGAAATAACGACAGATATCTTAGAAAACTTTTCAATGAATCTGTTATGAAACCAGCTCAAGAAAAGATAGAAAAGATAGATCAACACCTTATAATTCAGCCTCTTCGAGGGGGAAACCTCCTTTACATTACATAAATGAACAATTCTTGGATGATACAAATGAAAATACCTCCTTTCTATATATAGGAGTCTAAGGGGTCATTAACATAATCAGAGCCTACATAACAATAATAATGTAAGGGCACAATAATAACAATAGTGGGCTTCTATGGGGCACCATAGTAACAATATGGGCACAATAGGGGCACAACAATATTAATAAGGGGAACAACTACAATAGTAATGGGGTAATCACTAGTATTATGGGGACCCAACATGCCCCTCTCCTTCAAAAAAAGTGTTGTCCTCAACGCTTGAGTAGTTCTGGATGCTTCTGTATAAAATTCTCATCCTCCCATGTACTCTTCAGCAGATAAATTGTTCCACTTGATAAGATACTCTGAAATTGATTGATTTCGTAGCTGTCGAGTTCTTGTTTCTGTGACTGCTTCTGGTTCCAATATAATTTTTCCTTCCTCGTCAAGTTCTGGAAATATTGTTTGAACTGGTAGCTTATCTCCTATAACCTTCTTTAAACATGAAACATAGAAAACTGGGTGCAATCAAGAAGCTGCAGGAAGCTCTAATTTGTATGCCATAGTACCAATCTTTTGCAACACCTTGTATGGACCATAATACTTTGGTGATAATTTATTATCCTTCTTAGCTTGCTTGGAGGACATTTGCTTATATGGTTGTAGCCTTAAGAATACCCAATCACCTACATCGAAACTTCTTTCACTGCAATGTTGATCTGCCTATTGTTTCATCCTATTCTGTGCCAACACGAGGTTATCCTTTAAGAGTTGGAGGACTTGTTGTTGATGTTCGATGTGATGTTCCACTGCTTGAACCTTATAATTTTCTCTTAATTATGATGTGATGGATGGTGGTTGATACCCATAAAGTGCCATAAATGGGGTCATTTTTGTTGTTGTATGGAAGGAAGTGTTATACCACCATTCAGCCAGAGGCAACCATTTGACCCATTGTGTCTGTTTATCAGATACAAAGCAACGAAGATATCCTTCCAAACATTTGTTTACTATCTCAGTTTGCCCATCAGAGAGGATGATAAGATGAGCTATGATCTAACTGAGTACCAAGACAAGGAAATAATTTTGTCCAAAAATTTTCAGTGAAATGGGATCTCTGTCACTTACAATAATCTTTGGGTTTCCATGTAGCTTTTGAATTGTTTCCATAAATGCAATATAAACTGTATTGGTTTTAAATGGATGTGATAATGCACAAAAGTGTGCATACTTGGTAAGTCTGTAAACTACCACCATGATGACACTCTTTCCCTAAGACTTGGGTAAACCTGTGATGAAATCCATTGAAACCTCCTCCCAATGTTGGCTTGGAATGGATAAAGGTTGTAATAGATCGGGGGTCTTAATTGTTTCAACTTTATTTTGTTGGCAAACCAAACATTCCTCCACAAACTTTTAAATATCCGATTTAAGGCCATCCCAAAAAAATTCCTTCTTAACCCTGTGGTAAGTTTTTAAAAATCTTGAGTGCCCTCCTAAGGGAGAAGTGTGCAATTCCATAAGAGTTTTTTGTTTAAGTTGCGAATTCTTATAGAGGTATAAGCGATCTTTGTACCATAACGAATCATTTTGCCAGCTAAATGTATCAGATGTACTGGAATCTTGTTGTAACTTTCGAATAAGTGCCCACACTTCCTCATCATTCTTCCATTCCTCCCTTGTTTCATTTATCCAATCTGGTTGGATAATAGAAATGGCGCAAAACAATTCTTCCACATCCTCATCCTTTCTTGAGAGTGCATCTACCACCACATTTTGCTTCCCTTTTTTGTAGATGATTTCAAAGTCATAACCCAACATCTTTGCGACCCACTTTTGTTGCTCTTCAGAGGATAATCTTTGTTCTAAAAAGTATTTAAGGCTATCATAATCCATTTTTACCTTGAAGTGTCTTCCCATTAGGTAGGGTCGCCATTTCTTAAGTGCATGTAATATTGCCAACATTTCCTTCTGATAAATAACTTTGTGTAAAAACATTCCCTTGGTTGGATGACTTTCAAAAGCAATGGGTTCTTTCATCTTGCATTAAAACAACACCAATTCCATTTCCTGAAGCATCACATTCCACAATAAAGGTTTTTGTGAAGTCCGATTTAGCTAAGACCGGTGCTTGGCACATTGCCTCTTTAAGATGTTTGAAGGCCTTTGTTGCTTTTGGAGTCCATGAAAATGCATCTTTCTTCAATAATGTTGTTAGAGGTGCTGCTATTCTCCGATAATTCTTAACAAACTTGCGATAATATGTTGTCAACCCGAGAAATCCTAGCAGATGCTTTATGGATGTGGGGATTTTCCATTCCTTAATGGCTTTAATTTTGCTTGGGTCTACCTTAACTCATTCATGAGATATAATATGACCCAGATATTCCACCTCTTGTACTCCAAAGAAACATTTGAATCTTTTTTCATATAATTGTTTTTCCTCCAATAGATGTAGCACCCTGTCAACATGTTCAACATGATCCTTCCAAGACTTGTTGTAGATTAGTATATCATCAAAATATGCTAACACAAATTTCCTAAGGAAGGGTTTGAAAATGTAATTCATCAAACCTTGAAATGTAGAAGGTGCATTGGTAAGGCCAAAAGGCATAACCAAAAATTCATAATGACCCTCATGAGTTCTAAATGTTGTTTTCGGGATGTCTTCAGTCTTCATTCTGATTTGATGATATCTTGAATGAAGATCCAACATGGTGAAGTGAATTGATCCATGCAATTCATCCTGTAATTCATCAATGACAGGAATGGGAAACTTATCTTTAATAGTGAGCTTGTTGAGCTCCCTATAATCCGGACACATGCGCCATGATCCATCCTTCTTGTGCACCAATACTACTGGAGCATAGAAAGAACTTTGATTAGGTTAAATTATACCAGCCTCTAGCATTTATGCAACCATACGTTCAATTTCACTCTTTTGGGCATAGGGATATCAGTACGGCCTGATGTTTGGAGGAACACTTCCTAGAATCAGATGAATAGCATGATCATGATCACGAATAGGTGGGAGACCTTTGGGAGTCTCAAATACCTTAGAATGATTGTCTAAGACTCTTTGGAGATCTGGAGAAATAGATTCTTTCGATGTGGAAACATCTAGTGAACATAATTGTGCAATTACACCTCTTTGTTCATTTTTCAGAAGCTTTGTCATATCATTAGAGCTGATTATCTTTCCCGGATTCCCTGCAATACCCTTTAATTCAACTTCCTTTCCTTCCACAAAAAATTTCATGAAAAGTTCTTGAAAATTAAAAGCTATTGTACCCAAGGATTGTAGTCATTGGACTACTAGTACAACATCAGCACCTCCCATTCGAATGGAAAGAATTGGGCTAGTCAATACATATTCTCCCATGGATATCTTGATACTATGGCACTTTCCAGAGAAATTTATCATTCCTCCATTTGCAACCATCACTTGACACTCTGGTGCTGGATATAGGAAGAAATTCAATTCTTTTGCTATCTTACAAT